>GL501517.1:1133850-1159928 GCA_000149185.1 Mayetiola destructor
TTGCCTAATATCAAAATGAGACTATTTTGTCAAATAAAATCAATCTAAGTACTAAAGTACATATCAAATGGAAGAAACGGATTTTTTTTCTCTGATGTTTGTTTTGTTTTGCTTATTTTATTTTTCAAGTCATTGTATGTAAGCCTACCATATCTCCGAGGATTTTAGAGGAATACAACGTTCATTCGAATCTCATGAGAATGTTCACGGTGAAATAAGGTAATTTCAAATGGGGAAATAATGCTTTCATTGCAGTTGGCACAACAAAAATGAAAATGAAACACCGAGCCAAAAAGAGACAGAGAAATAACGAGATGAAGGATGAAAATAAAAACGGAAGACACAAAATAAAATTAAATCGAGGAAAAAGGCTATGCTTTTAACGAATATAAAGTGATTGGCCCGTATTGAAATGTGTCTGTGAGTCACACACAATTGTTTTGGATAACGAAATTGTATAAAATCAAATTTTATCGTATAACAAAATAAATTTGTTTCGAAAACAAGCAAAAAAAAAAAAAAAAAAAAAAAACTTTCAACCGAAACTGTGTGTATTAAGAAATAAGAATCATTCCTCTATCCTTGGTTTAATCGGGTAGGCTTACTCGAATGTTTTACGACACTGATACGAACAACAACACTATTAAAGCTCATCTTGAAAATGTGATACAGTGCGCACCTTATTTTCACGAAATATTATTCGAAATGATAAAAATAAAAGCTAACGAAAAGAAGACATACAACCAACCAATTGTTATTTTCCATACACGAAAAAGAGGAATATTCAATCGAGAGCCTATGAATTGCTTCTTGTTTTTTTTTCTCGAAGAGAAAAAGAATTAACACATTTGATCGCTTGGATGTCTTAGATTATTCTATATATTCTCTATATTTTATCCTGTACTCGTCTAAGCGCAAATTCAAGCGCCAGGATCCAGTATAAATGAATAATAATTATTAATAAGAGGTATGTGTAAGATGTTTGTTTCTTTTTTTTTCCGGCACACATTGAATTATTCAATACTTGAGTATAAATTTTCTCGACGAGGAAAACTGCAATTGACCAGTGGACTAAGTGGAGCTACTTTATGAAAATAATTTCAACTAACAAGCACACAAATTATATACGGATCAACACCATTATGCTTGTTTTAATTTTTTTCTCTTAAGTTTTTCTTCCATTTTTTCTTCTTCAACTGTTGACTGTGTATACCTGTATAGACTGATTGGACATTGAAAATGTTTCGGACTACATAAATTAAAGCATAAAAAGCTTGACAATGAGACTTAATAAAAAATCATTCGTTCGCAGTGGCTGACAGGTAGGTGAATGGTGGATAGCAATTTCATATTAATGTTGTATGATCATGAGGAAAAAAAAAATTCACAAGAAATAAAATTTCACAATTTTTCACTTAACCTCGTTCTTCATTCCGTACAAAGTATATGTATATTTTAATATACATTAAAATGATAAAATTGGTAAAAAAGTGGTGTAATGTTGGTCAAAAGTTTGCATTTCCCTCGTCGACACTATATCTTCCGATCACTCAAAATGCAAGCCATTTCTTTTTCGCTTTCAATTTTGTGTTTGTGGTCTGGTGCAAAGTGCTTCTAAAGCACCTGCATTACGAAAACATTACGAAAAAAAACAACAAAAAAAAAACTGAACAACATACAATAGCTTTTCATAATTATATATTAAATAATTTTACACACAACCGTATCACATTTAATGAGCTATAGGTCTATAAATGTTTGACAACATCGATCACCTTACTTTGGATGGCAATGAGTTTCGGGTGTAGATTCCCAGTTCTTCTTGTTATTAATGTTTGTTCACCTTCACTTCAATTATCAAGTTGGTTTAATTCGTTTTGATTTGTCTTTGTCTTTGTCTTTTTCTTTATTTTTTTTTTTTTATTGTTTCGTTCGATTTTATGTGTTGGATTTGTTTGATATCAACGATAGTTTTATGATTCTCTTTTATATGTACATGGACATTTCAACGAATGCGGCGGCACTCACACTAATTTTCTGTGACTGCCGTGCCACTTGACAACCAATGATTCCAAAACTTATTATATTTCGTAATCTATTTGCTTCTTCTTCTTCTTATTTTTCTAATTTTCTTTGTTCTTGAAGATTTTTTCTTTTGCCTGTCTTATTCTTTGAGTGTTCTATGTTTGCAATTAAATGCAATTAAACCAAGATGAAGGGATCTATTGTTCGCATCATTATGTGGTTGCCATCGAGTAGAACGAGCGATTTCATTGCATAATCTGTTTCTGTGGCTGGAAAATGGAAGACGATTAATATATCACAAATTGCAGAATTGCTTTTGTTTTTGCAGATTAAACTTAAATTATAGATTTTTCCTAAATTTTTTCAAAATCGATTATATGTGTTTGTTTTTGTAATTTGTTTTTTTTTTCGGAAAAACGTTCGAGCGCATTAAGTGAGCCAGACATTTTTTCGAAAGCACCCGAATTTTTTTTTACTGGATGAAACTAAAACATTTCACAATGATTTTGATCGAGATTCTGATTCTGATTTTGCTTTTATTTGTTGTCGGAAATGGATTTTGTTTCTTCTTCTTACTAAAATAAATGTACTTTTGCCAATTGTAACATTGTTAGTAATAAACAGCATTTTAGTTTAATATTAGGCAAGAACAAAAGATATTCAATTGTTAGATTTTGTTATTAAGTAAATAGATGATGTTAAAATGCAATATGAATAATAAAATATGCACGTTATTTCTAAATTTACAAAGTAGTAAAAAGTAAAAAAACGCTCTATTAAACACACATTGAACAGCCATTAAAAGGACAAAATAAACACAAAAAAAAAAACAAAAGATAAATGATAGAATTTTTCGAAAGAAAGGAAAGAAGAGGACAAATTATCATAATAATTGTTACAGTTTTTTGTTTGTTTGTTTAATCATACATGTCATTGCCACTAAATGGACAAGGTTTTAACCATTGTGCTCATGAATCATTTATTTTAATGGATTAACTTGCAAATGAATGTTTTTGAACTTTCAAAATGCAAAATATATGCATTTTATTGTATCGATTCAAAATATTCTTTTTTTTTAGAGACTATTGACAAATTTCTCAATTCTGTTATTGATGTTAATGACGATCATGAATCAACTGAGGGAGTTTATATGTATTCGCTTTGTAAAAGTGTTTAAATGAAAAAAAAAGTCGTTCAAATGATGAATGACAATTGCATTTGAATTAATTTTATTAGCTATGAAAATTTTACGGTCAATAAATGATGGAAATTCTAATTTTATTTCCGAGATTGTTCGGAAAATCCAATTCAATTTGAATTACATTCTTATTAGTTGCGAATGAAACATCGAAATAAGAATATATATATCAGTTCAATGTGTGCAAGATATTAACGTTCTTTTCAAGTCTGCACAGTTGAGACACAGAGAGACAAAAAGTTGAATTAATAATATTTTATAAAAGTTTTGGATGTCGAAAGATTTTGTTCAACTGAGAAATAAAATGATTATTGAATTAATTCGGAGAAAATATCAAAAAGTTTTCACGTGAATTTGATGGAATCGGTGTGAATTGTTGAATAATAAACAAAACGAATTCAGCTTATCCTTGTGGTCCAGCCATAAGAAGAAGGGGGCGGGGAAAAAAAATCAAATTCTATTGAATGAAGAACAGCATTGTGCCAATGTTCTATGGAATTACATTTGAATTTCTAATGTAATACATACAAACACCAATCATATTATAATTCTGGATGAAATAAATCATAAAAATTTGTAAATAAATACACACACATACGTTAAATGAACAACAATGCTACGTTGAAGCTCTCAGAACAAAAACAAAAAAAATGGAATATTTTTTGTTGGAAATTTTGTCATAAAGCGCTTGACGACAAATACAATGTTAATTGTAGCAAGTGAATGAATTGGAGGGGGTGGTGGAGGAGAGCAATAGAAGAAGAAAAAACAAGAATTAAGTTCAAAGTACATTTCGTAACGATGGCAATGAAAGGCAGAAGAACTCTTGGGACATCCTATGATAAACTGGCCATCTCACGCTTTTGATCTTCCACGTCTTTAATTTATTTGAATTTTTTTTTTTCAAATTTTTATTTCATTTTTAACTCGGAGAATTTCAACCAAAGGATTAAATTAATGTTAATTAAACATACCACCGCGGTTATCTGTATCCGTCGGCTTAATTTGAATGGGACGGTTCATCTGAAATAACACAAAAAAAAAAAAACAAATTATTTTTTTTTCTCGTGAGTATTAAGAAAAATGTATATAAGAAATTCAATTAAATTTTATTCAATTTTTCACACTTTCCAAAAAAATAATATCACATTTTCCAAGGCACACATCTAAATGACCAATTGATGGCAATGAAACAAACATAAATTTTCATCATGCCGAATTAGAATGAATTTGAGATCCAAGCTTATTGTAACTAATTTGTTTCCGCTCGGCTGTGAGTCACCGAAAAGAAGAATAAAATATATACCTGAATTAGAAACAGGGGAAAGCGTTTTGCGACAAGGCTCGTGAAACAAATCTCGTAAGCTTTGACTTCGAATAAATTTTTTCCTAGCAAAAAAAAAAATAAAATAATAATTCAAAGTTTCTTATCGAACTTTTACGTTCACCGTGGCGTCTACATCGTAGCGTACATAGTGTAGATGGATGTGTGCGTGTGTGTGTGTGTGGCATGTACGATATACATTGTACATAGTTTGTAATATGATATACAGTGACTTTGTGATTTTTATTTATCTATTACTCGTTTGCTTTTTCGTTTTTTTGTCTTATGTCTAAAACGACAGTACGAATGAGAGAGAGAGAGTACACGATTTGGGACCAGTCATGCATTTTAAATATCCAAAACATTTATTTTGACGTCGGCTAATAATATATTCTGAAACGAATTGAAAAATTTACCATCGCATTCATGTGAAATATTTTTGCGAAATAAATTTCAGACGAAAATGAATCCAGATTGAATCAAAATTGATATGATCTCTCTCATCTTTCCATATTCTTCCATTTGGCCAGATCGAAGTTTTTTTTATCAAAAATAAAATTCATTAGACCTCCGAAACTCACAACTCGCTACCGTTGTCAAGTGAAAAACAACCGAATATTATTAAATCGCACACCGTACAAGTGTTTCAATATATAGTATTGTTCAGTTGTGTTTGTATTTGTCGTAGACAATCACCTTTTTCTATTTTTATTTTTCTTTTCTCTTTTGCTGCATCTTTTGTGTTTCTTTTCTTCAGAAAATGTGAATACCAACACAATATCAAATTATAAATCTTTTCATTACTTTAAAAAGGGAAACGGCTGTACTGAACATGTGCGAAATAAAATGTTCGTAGTGATTCCCATTTTGTGCCTCATAAAATATGCAATTATCTTGTCACTCAAAATTGATATTAACGAGTGGATGAAGATGAAAATGAGAAAGCACCCTTCTCTCGCTCGCTCTCTCTGTCTCTCTCTCTCTGTTTTCGCCTTGTCGTGTTGGTTCTTTGTTCGCGCGCACTTAGTTGGCATGAATTCGTACTTGTAGCGAACAACATGAGAATAAATCCATGAATTTTCGGTATACGGGTAAATAGAATAAATGAGAATTTCGGAATGGAAAAAAAAAGAAAATAAAGAAAACGAAAAAAATTCTTGTACATCGAGGGATATGTTAAAGTTAAGTGAATATATGTTGGCAAAGCATTCAATGTGAGCGGATTCATTTGTGTTCTCCATCTGATCATTTACTTTCAATATCTTTGCTGAATAAATAGTATTAAGAAGTGAAATGCGTGAAAAAATATATTTTTATTTTATGATGAAGAATTTTTGCTAAGAATGTGTTACAAGCTCGATGGAATCGATGACTGCAACGAATCTAAATATTCCCAAACAACATTAGATAACTTGGTCAATTTGGTTGCCGTGTGTGCATTAGCATGTATCGGCTGTACAACTGTTCAACTGTTCAACTGTGTACAGTGTATTGTGAGTTTTTATATGTTATATTTTTCTTCTATTATATTATGTTCGATTGGTTTTCTTTTTCATTTTCGATTGCATGTAATGGAAAATGAAAATCATGTATGCGAAAATTTGTGTAAAACACAACGGAATACGTTCACATACACAATGCTTAAGTCTCAAAATGTTCAACGTTGTGTAATGCTCAATTTGGGGGAATTTGCAAAGTTTTCTGCATGACTTGAAAACTGCACATTGTTATCAAAAGGTAACATCTGAAAAATAGCTTTTTTCTTTTTCCCCATTTCGATGCCATTTTGGGTACCATTTTCGCTTACAAATAGCACATTGATTCAGCCAATCCGGCGACATTTGTAAGTATTATTTTCTTGATGTTTCTTAATATTATTTCTTACTCTTTTACTTTCTTTGGTTATTTCTTTTCTTTCTTCTTTTCCATTTTGTTTTCTCTTTTTTTTTCTCTTCATCTCATTCGTTCAGTGTTGTTGTCGTGTATTAGAGACGGTGAACTTTTCTTTTCAAGAACGCGAACCCAAAACAACCACCGACAAATTTTTACATTTTTTTTTTTTTGCATGAATTGGTATTCAATACATTATTGTCAGATGTTAGATGTCAGATTGATCCATTTGCATTTAAAAGAAAGAAAAACAAAAAGCTAATGCGAAATATTTTGCTTTTTTTTTCTTTTTTTTTGGAATTGTGACTGAATTTGGAAAAATTTAAAATCATCCACGGAAAAAGATAAGCATGTAACACAACAAAAATCACGTTCGTGTTCAATGTTATAATCACTTAATGTTTAACATTTGAATCCCTTTAAACATTAGACATAAAACAATCATGTTTTTATTTTCCCTGTTTTTATGTCATTTTTGTATTTTCCTGTTCGCATTTCAAAATCATTGGCTTTCCAATTTACAAGCAACGACAGCGCAACAGATTGAATGTACTCATTGTTTTCAATTTTTCGTTCTCTTTTTTTTTCTCTTCTATTTCATCAAAGTTGAATTTGGATTTTCTTTTTTCTTTTCGTTTTGTGTGTGCTTTGTGTATCGCTGTGCCCTATGCTATCGTCGATTTGCTCCAATTCGCAACTGTCCCAATATCGAAAAGAAATACAAGAAAGAAACGTAGCGACAGAATAAAAAAAAACACCCTTCGAATGAACTGTTGCATCGTTACGATATGAGTGTCGACAGTTTTTCTTTTTTTCTTTTTTCGCCCCCATTTTACTCGGTTGTTGTTTTTTTTTTTTGCCTTCATGAGCAATTTTACATTTAATGCTCCAGATGCCTAGAAAGCAAACAGCAGTATATATTAATGGCGCGTAGCGCATACATTCAAAGGTCACACAGCATACGATGGACGCGTTCAACGCATACACCCGCCGAAGTCGAGAGGGAAAAGATAATAAATATTACCATATCCAATGATTCGAAGGAATATTTGTCGCACAGCAACTGATACTTGATTCTGTTGTATGAAGCAAAAAAAAAAAGAAGAAAATTGTTAAACATTGGCCCTAAATGTATCGGTATCTAGTATCTGGCTGTTATTTGCGCTTTTGGCAATAGCTATATGCTATGCCTGTGAATGTTGAACGAAGCCAACCATCGAAGAACCAGTTTGCTTGTTCCGTTTTTAGCTTGTCAGTTGTTTAAGCTGGCGTTTTCTTTTTGTGTGTGCGCGTTGTTTGTATGTGTTCCGTTGTTTGTGTTCAATGTTCATGGTTTGCATTTTACATTCGTTTATCATAATTGGAGAGAAAGTAATTTTTCAGTTTCCCCAAACGCTTTGCACAGTAAAATTTCTGAATTTCGTTTTAATTTTTTCGTTCTTCCTGTTTCTTTTTCTCTCTTTCTCTTTCTCGCTCTCTCTCTCTCTCTCCCTCTTCATCTTACTATCTCGTTGCTTTTTCACAATTTGAAGTTTCTAACATCATTTTGAGCATTTCCATCGCACTCAAACTGATTATCATGATTGATGAGGTAGCTCAAAAGTCCTGTACTTTTATATTATAATTTATATTATGAAATTGTAAAAGTGTGAGCATTGAGCATGGATCATATTTCATGGCCTTCAATGGCAAATTTTGTTGTTCAGATGAAGTAGACAGTTGCACTTTATTCAACAGCCAAACTCCAGCATCAACAAGATTCCGTTCCAAGAAAATCCTACTCGATAGCTATATTCTTGCACGTAAAAATAAAAATATTGCGTCTCATTTTTCCATTCGTCTCCGTTTCAGTTTCTTTTCTTCTTTAGACGCACAATAACAATAATTGTATGGTTACAATGAACTACCATCGTTCACCGTTGACTCGGTGATATTAATAAAGCGAAAGATAAACAAGTGATGATATTTGAAACGTGTTAACAAAATCATTGAGCCCGCACGGACTCCAGAGTTGATGTTATATATCTGGTGAATGGTAATGTCTGAAATTATTGATATGCAGCGAAAATGTAGCATGATTTTCACAGAAAACAAAAAAAAACACAAAAGATCGAAAACTAAACGCATTTAATGGAATACTCCATTGGTTGCCAATAGTTTCCGTATATTGACTATTCAATGGTATGCCATGCCATGTCATAATGGCAATATATGCGTAAGCATGAAATACTTTTTGGTATTTTGATATTTAGTGCATCAATGTGCTTCTTCATTATGCATAATGCAATAGTTATGTTGAAAGTTAAGTATGATTATGCTTACACCTTACGAAAATAACTTTGAATGACTTCAAATGCATTTCGGAAGCGAATCATTTGTTCATCACATCATGCATTGCAATTGTGTGGAACAGGTGATGAAATTAATATTATTCAATATACAATGCTACGGTATATAAAGCACACACGAAATGATATCCAATAGCAAGAAAAACAAAAACTGAAGACAAATGTATGAAGAAGTTCAAAAGCCATGCATAATTATGCACGCAAACATTAGTATTTTTGCACATACACACACACACACATGCTCACTAATTAGTAGCTGCTTTATAGTATTATCCAGTCTGTTTTTCAACACCTGTTTGTTTAGGGGGTTCCGGGGATGAAAGCGCATGAAATATTTTCCGAAAATAGTTTGGCCTATGTCTAATATTGAATCAAAGTCAAGCATACCTAACGTACACTTGGAATTGTTTTCATGCCCTTTATTTGTGTTAATTACGATGGTTATGGTTTGCCTTTCATATCATTTTGATCCTGTTCACGATTCAAAGGAAATACTAGGTAAAAATGTTAAAGTTTCGATATAACGAACAAGAAACACAAAGCTCAATTGAATCTTTATAAATTTTAATGCCTTAATAGTTACGGATATGTCTACTGCTGGTCGGTTGTTATTCCAATACGTATATTTTACGTATTTGTTATTACTTTTCCGCCATCTTCAATGTGGTGGAATAAATATTGGTTTTGGGTGTCGTTGTTGTCCAATGACTCTCTCCCAGTCTACTATTTATAATTCAATGCAAAATTTTTCATCGTGTAGAGGGAATTCTCATAATGATCTCTATCGATTTTGTCGAGGTATGAGACTTCATAGAATTTTTTTTATGGCTACTACAGTCTACCCCATGAGATTTTTTCCGAAATTTTTTTTCCGAATTTTTTTTCGTTCAATCGATTGGAAATCGTCTAAAACGCGTAGAAAGACATTATTTTTTTTTTAAACATTTTTAGCCCCTTGCATTTTTTCAAAAAAAAAAAAAAAAAAAAAATACAAAACTTCATTCAATTCAGAAACTATTAAAAAATACATGAAAACAGTGCGGTGAAAAGTATGTTTTAATCCTTAAAACCATTTATTTTTAATTTATTTTGAATTTCCACAAGAAAAACAATTTTTCTAAAAAAAATAAAAAAAAAAAAAAAATCAAAACTTCATTCAATTCAGAAACTATTAAAAAATCATGAAAACAGTGCGGAAAAGTATGTTTTAATCCTTAAAACCATTTATTTTTAATTTATTTTGAATTTCCACAAGAAAAACAACAGAATATGTTTAATGTTCATTTATTATTCCATGTATAGTGTGTCGGTTATTCTTTGGCGGAATATAATACACATATAGGTATATAAAAGCCGATTTCTTTCGAAAAGAAAACGAAAAAACAAAAACTAAACTAAAGAAAGGAAAAATAAAAGCTAGGAAAATGTGCACATTTACGAGCCAAAGAGTGTACCTTTTTCGTGACATCTCGTGCCACAAATATTTTATCATCATATTATAAATAAAACGATTTTATATGTTGAAAATGAAAATGAAATGGGAGAGGAAATAAGAAAAAGGAACAAAAAAAAATAAAAAAGCCGAACAAAAATGAAAATGAATGAAAAGATTTTTCCCTTTGAGCGTCGAATTGTTGTTTTGATTTAGTTTGTTTCGGTTTTGAAAATGCTTAGCTGTATGCTTTTCTCGATTATTTGATCGGGGACTATTTCCTTGGATATTAGCGAAAAAGCTGAAAATGTAATTCAACATTACAGATAGAGAACACAATTCGATCTTTTGATCTATTTCACCGGTTAAAATTAAATTTGATGAATATGTTGTCAATGGTCACAGTAAAAAGAAATCAAATTGCTTTGTAAATTCCCCCTTTTTTGTGCGTTCATCATCAATTCACTCCATCATTCATACCAAAGTTTCACTTCACTTCACTGTTTTTTTTCTTTTCACATCCTCTTTCTCTCCAATTTCCGTTTTGTTTTTTTTTCCTGCATTTTTTATTGAACACACACACACACACACACACACACACACACACATAATCATGTCCATCATTCATTGAATTCCCTTCCCGTCACATCTCAAATACTTGACTCACAATATCAATAATAATAAAATATTGCTCATGACTGATTTGTACAACTTTTTCTACTTTTCCATTCCCGGACATACTTGAATACAATCAAAATAACGCGACGAATCATTTCAAATGAACAATTCCAATATATACGGCTAGCGATTCGATATGGTCATACAAACAGTTTTATAGCAGCTGCTGCTGTACAACATCATAGACAGATCAGCACCACAGTTTTTCAATTCAATCACTCAATGTTACCATTAAAATGTGTCCATATTTACATCGAATAAACGAGTTACATATTGTTCGGTTGTTTGGTTGTTTGGCAACAGAGCGAGCCAAAAAGAGTTACGAAGAAATTTTCGGTGTGTGTTTTATTTTGTTTTTCGTTCATCATATTCAAGCATTCAACCAAATATCCAAATTGAATGTTTATCTGTTTTAACAGACTATCATGGACCAACATGTGCCATATACGATATACACGAAATAAACAGAATACAAACGCATACGTACATATTATGATATTTTTTTTTTTTTTTTTTGGATGTGGTTGGGGGCTAGGGCATCCAAGCTGCACATATTATCCACCACAAATGAACAAAGTTGCTTACGGGCTTTCACCAAAAAATTATTGCAACCCCAAAATTGTTTACTTCATATATATATATATATATATGTGTGTGTGTGTGTGTGTGTGTCAATAATACTCTTTTTCATCACATCATAAGCAAAAGCTATTTCTACAAATCGGAAAATTAATATGTGAAGTTTGGTGGATCCTGGTTGAGGATGTTGTTGAATACTGCTTGCTGTACATGATGCGATATACGATGATGGTTTTATCGATTTGCTACATTTTCTCCCAAAAAAAAAAATAAAATAAAATAAAATAAAATAAATAAATAGAAAAAAAAATCCCTGTCTCTCGGTGGTAAACTTTAATCGTTTCAACAGTTTAGAACTGTGATCTCGTGAGACAGTCAGTTAAATGGCGAACAAATTTTCTTAATAAATTTAATAATAATCCATCGAAGACATTCTGTCGAGTCCCGTGTGAATGACTTAAAGGTCAACTGAAGGTGACAATTCCATCATCATAGTTTTTGAATTCTATTCGATGAACAGAACCATAAAAATAAGAGACAAAAACTTTATACTACAAACGAACATTGAATGTCTATATTATAACAATGCTTTTGAATTCTCTCATCAATATTCTAATATCACGCGTACCAATACATTTCTATATGTATGCGTAAAACGGAGAACTGTAGGATCTAGAATTCACAAAAAATAAGAATAACATAGCC
Organism: Mayetiola destructor; assembly: GCA_000149185.1. Taxonomy (NCBI): domain Eukaryota; kingdom Metazoa; phylum Arthropoda; class Insecta; order Diptera; family Cecidomyiidae; genus Mayetiola; species Mayetiola destructor. The sequence goes on from GL501517.1 coordinate 1,146,030, forward strand.
AGGACATTTTAATATTATTCTTTAGAAACTATTGTCAATCTTGGATAAAAAATTATCGAAGATCATTTCTATATGTATTCGAAGACCAGCAACCAAACAACCAACAAACAAGTTATGGAAAATCTGGATGCGGGATAAATTTATTATGGAATGAAATGAACTGAACATCGACATACGGCAAAACTCAACACCAAGTAATTATGGATAAATAACGTAAACCATTTTTCAAGTAAAAATTTTAAAGCTGGAAAATTGGTATTTACAAATATTTTGTCAAACTTAATCAAGATGATATTGTTCCATCGGATTCGATTTCAATGAAAACAGAAAAACAGTTTGTACAAAAAAAAAAAAAAAAAATTAAGAAAATCTTATCATAGCAATTTTCGAAATTTTATTCCCAATCAAATACTGGTTGATTGGTTCTACTTCAAAAAGATGATATCCTACCAAAAATTAATCGAAAAAGCTCAAACGGAAATGGTGGCAAACGTGGGAAAACATTTTAATGATATCCAACTCCGGTTCTATCTGCCATTTGTACAAGTATTTGGGTATTTTGTATATTGATGATGCTTGTCGGTGTGCTGTTGTGTTGATGGTTGTTATTTTTCTTCTGGATTAATTAACCTAAGCCTATTTGAAATCGTTCGGACTGAATGGTTATATTGTAGTCACTATATCTGTATAGTGTTATATGGTAAATGGTATTGTGAGTGTTGAATAATCTACAAGCAAACTGGATTTTAGGTATAAACGTTCATTTGTATTTCCATTTGAAATCTTATCGATGGAACGCAATATAACGCACACACACACACACACACACACACATACACAGTGTTCGGCATTCGCTCAATGTATTCAATATATACACGTACATTTATTTAATACCATATAAATGTGTAGTATATAAAAATGATTTCGTTGCCGATTCCAGTCATTTTAAAAATATTCCGATCCAAAACATTTTTCCATTTTCTTTTTTCTTTTTTTTTCTTTCTCCACATTTTTCCGCTTTTTTTTTGCCAATGTTAAATCCAATATTATGTATATAAACACATCGAGAATGCATTGAATTTGATAATAAAAACAAAGTTATAAACGTATAACGCGTATAATGTATAAACATATAACGTATAACAACTAGATACATTCATACGGTTGTTTTTGGTTATATGGAAAGTCCGCTCAGCGATGAGAGGCCATAATCAGTGAGATAACTTTATTAAAAGCATTAAACTCATTGGCGATGGTACAAAAATATATGTATAGCGACGAGCGACATTCCATCGATAATGGTGGCTCTGAATGTTTACTCTGTTTGTTTTTTTTTTTTTTGTCTTTCTTTCTTTCTTTTTTATCATTTTTTCCCATTACTACTTTCCTTCATTCTTATTTTATTTTATTTTATTTTTTTTTGTCATATTTTTTAATTTTATATCTTTGCTAAATATCAATGTACACCGCACATACATTATTATCCAACCCAACCAGGCAGCCATGCACCACTGTGAATTCATTTATCAGGGGACATTGGACATTTGAGATATTGGACCATACTAAAGCACTCGCAAACACATTGCATTTACTTATATTTTTGGTTACATGTATAATCATATTTATCCATTTCACCACCGATTATTATTAATAATCATAGTCACTAATCACTAAGTGCAAAAAAAAGCAAACATGAAAAGAAGAGGAAAAAACAACACACAAAATATTCTGTATAACGTTATGGTTTCAACGCATGGGACTTAGGAGTTTTCTCCTTCTTTTTCTTTTTTTCTTTTTTTTAATTGAAACAAATTCTTGTGTTGATTATTGTGTAGTTATGGAGTGTAAATTATTCTTATGTTGCGTATACAGTATACATATTACATATCCATTCACTGGAAACCTACGAAAATTATATGAGGCACCATTTTCCTCATTCCATTTCAGGAAATACATTTTATTTTTTTGCGTGTTTTTTTTCAACCTTGAAATTTTTGCTGTGTGGGTTTTTTCCTCCTTAATTGAATAATTAGATGAAAAAAAAAAAAAATTAATATTACTTACAATCATATGCGGAAAGTCAACCTTCCCTTGGCGAACCAGCTCTATTATATGAACCATATGGACACTTTCTCGATGCAAAAATAATAATGAAAAATTCGAAAAACAAATTTTATGAATTGTTTTGTGTTTTCGGTTCCGATTCGGCGTACCTCTCCTGCCCTTTTCTTCGGTGTGTTTGTAGTTCGAAGCGGTGATGGTCGATAAGAAATATTTCAATTCGGGAACGCAAAATGAACTGTTTGCCACAATTTCAATACTAAATTAAAACAAAATCTCTTTCTTTTTTCTATCAACGAAAAGCTCAACTTTAAATAAAAACGTAATTCACTGTGCACTGCTGCGGTTCAAGATGTTTGTTTGTTTGATTGATTGATGAAAATTTTTCAATAGGTTTTTTTTTTATTTTATTTTTTGTCATTAAACAAATTAATCACTCTGTATTATTTGGAATCAATTACATACTCAATAATTGAAATCAGAAAATAAATTTGGTAAACAACAGAATTGGTTTGGTCCGAGCCATAAAATTTCATTATATTATTATTATTTTTGTCGAAAAAGATGTGTCTTGACCTCCCTCCACAAACAAAAAAAAAACGGCTTTATTATATACACATTCAATCACACATTTCATACGGTCACCCACATTTTATGATTTGAAAGAAAAAAAACAAAAAACAAAATCGTTTTGGTTTGGTTTAGTTTTAATTATGTTTATCACAACTTTTCAGCAATTTCAGTTCAGTCTCCTTTTTGCCTGTAACAAATTAAAGAAAGAAAAAAAAGAACAAGGAAAAATATAAAGGTTAAAAATTGATGAATTTCAGATAATTTGAGAGGAGAATGAAAAAGTCCATAGTTTAAACATCAACAAAATCAACATTCCATGAAATGTAAAACCATCCAAGAATCAAGCCTTTAACGATGCTAATGATGCATAACAAAATTTCACTTGATGACGACTTTGTTTGCAAATTTAAATAGCAAATACATATAAAATAAGAAAAGAATATAATGTTGGAAAATGTGAAGTTAGTTTTTTCGAGTTCCATATGGCAGACAAATAAATTGAATGATTTCAACTTCAAAATCATTAAAAAGTCAATATTATTTATTCTAAAGTAAAAGCGAAAACGAAAAAAAAAAACGCCACCGGATCCTGCTCGGAACAAATTTAAGAGCAAACTTAGTCATCGAAAATAAACGCACTTTGAATCAGCAACTTTGAAATGTACTTTAAAGTATCACAAAATGTGACGAACAAGTAAACAGTAGATGAATGAAAAGGAAAAAGCTTTGATTTGGTCTTCTTCTTGCTACTCACAAATTGTAATACAACATTAAACGATGCAAACCGATCAATAAATGAACTAAATTCCAACCACTAAATACTTCATAAATTTGAATAAATAAGTTGAATTATGAGAAAATGTCACAATTGTTTAATTTCCCCCCACCCCTCCCTTCCTTCAGGGAATTTCTGTTTCATTTGGTGCCTCTTTTAGCCATACCGCTTTCAATGTCTTCTTCTCTTTTGTCTCTTTGCACTGATTTCCTTCTCTTTTTGTCAACGTTCATTTTTCCAACGTCAGATTTGTATTTTCAGGGATTCAAATCAAATGAAAAATTCTCGTATACACTTTCAACTGGTCTCACATTCAATATTCAGGTTCACTCACAATAGAATTTCAACTTCAATATTTCAACAGTTGTTTTTGCTTCATTTTCCCCTCTCCCGTTTTTTTTCATTCGAAAAAGATGAATCGTCGAACGGAACTCCATGAAAATTTTCCTTTGGCTTCAAAAAGGAATTTTGTCTTAAGCTTGCTTGTCAGGCAAAGCAAGCAGCATACGCAATAGAATACATATTAAATATTAATTCGTTTTTTTTCTTTCTTTTTGCTTGCTTGCACACAAAAATCTATGATTCTGTTATGTTTTATTTCAATTTTACTTACGTTGGCTAAAAAATCCAAACCAAAATGGCTATGAAAACAAAAAACCGATTTACGTCAAACTGAATTCATTGTGGTTGTCATCAATGTTAAATACAAAACTTGACAATCCAATGTGATAGTCAATATCGTTTAAATAATAGAACGGTTTGGAATTATTTTCGGATTTTCTATTTTTTTTTCTCTTTGATGTATAACCAATTGTAGCGTTGCACCCATTGCACAGGGCAATTTAATGCGAATGTTGTCAATTTTACAAGATCAATTTTGGCTCAATTGAAAATCAAAACGAAACTGATTCCAATCTTATCATTCCGTCGTTTGTGTTAGAACTTTGAACAAGTACTGTGTAAAAAAGAAGTGTGTGCGTCCAATAAATTTGCTTTCACAAGGAACACACAATTTTTTCTTTATTCTTCACATTTTCCGTTTCGGTTTTCAATTTATAATTCGATTTGATTATTATTATAATTTTTTTTTTCGTTCCTTTTGGATTTTGTTATCTGTTGTTATCATGCTAATGTCCAATGCATTCAATTTGAATGGAAAAAATTTCCCAAATTATAATTTCTCATTTCAAATCGAATGCACAATATAGATATTAGATGACACACGGTAGAATATACATTATACAATTATCAACTGGTAAAATGATGATGGATTGGCAAATGAAATGACAAAATGAAGCAATAAATAATAATAAATTTGATGAAATACAAAAAAAAAAAAAAATTAGGAAAAAAAAGAACAAATTTATTCACGTGTAATGTAACAGTATCCTGGCCGGGCTAATACATCGCCTTATCAGTTTGCATTAAGTTTTTTTTCTTTTTTTCTTTTTTTTTGAACTCGTATGTGTTTAACTGAATTAACAAATAACAAATATATAATAAATATGTAATAAAGGGACTGTGTGTGCCGACTTAACTACACAAAATTCAATCGCAGACTAACAATGTGAGGAATATCACATCGTAATGAAGCGCATATAAATATTATGTGTATACGGAAAAATTGAGTAAAGAGCCTGAGCTGAGTTGAGTACAGCTTTGGCTGCTGTGTGTGCTGTGGTGTTTTGTATATTATTTCCATCGTAGCCCCATTTGATTGTCGTCGCCATTCGCATAGGGTTGGTTGAATGAGAGCAACCTGATACATACGATGTTATACGATGTTAGCTTCTCTTTTTTTCTTTTTTTTTTTGTTCCATTATATTCCATCAGCCATCCGTTCAGGTCTGATGATACTCAAAATCGATTTTCCATTTTCGATTCGATGACTGTGAATTTACCTTTAATTTGATCCAACCAAAAACCGAATCCGAAAGAAAAACAACTCTCGTTCTGCCCTATCGAAAGCCCGAAAAAAAATCATACAATGCTTCTTCTCTTTTCGGCGGTCACACACACACACACAAGATTCTTATGTGAAACACAAGATAAAATAAAGACCATTGCATCAAATGGACAAAACAAAGATAGAATACCTTTACGTTTCTTTCTTTTCTATTTTTTTTTATCATGTTCTAGCAATTCTCATTGCTCATCGGTACAATTCGTTAGATCCGATCCACACAGCACAGTGAGCAATTCACATTTTCCATCACATGCGATAGAATGGAAATTTCTGAATACGTATGTATTTGATTCGGTGTGTTTGTGTGAGTTTTTCGTTTGCGGACACCATGCGACACCTGCGATCCTTGTTAGAGTCTACCACAACTGGCCGAAATTTTCCTTAAAACACAACAATACCGTCAGGACTACAAAGCGCATAAATATGCGTACCGAAGAAATCAAAGCTTCTTTCCATTTTACATTGTATTTTAACGTTTTATTCTTATTATAGCGTAATAATGCATATAAAATAAACCATCGGCATGTATTTGTAACAATGCTTTCGTTCAATATATTAGCGATCCATTATGGACTTTGTTTCTTTCTTTCTTTCTTTCTTTCTTTCTTTCTTTTATGTATTGGTATGCGTTCTGTGTTGCGTTTTCATTCAAAATTTATGGGATTGCGTGTAAAATGTAAATACAAGCGTATGATTTTGATGTAAAATGTAAAATATACAAGTACAAAAAATGAGTCTGTGTTAGTTTTGTCATCGAAACATCATAAAATTTTCGACAACCAAAAAGCACTCACTAAGTGGGGGGGGGGGGGGGGGAAACATGAAATGGTCTGCGTTTCCACCACCAAATTGTATCTTTTGAATGTTATGACATCAACACATAGACACACACCCACCCACACACACACACATACACACACAATTTCGGCTGTTTATAGTTCTTATAGCGTATATGTATAATGTAATGTGTATTCCCTGTCTTTCTTACAGCTATCTTTTATATGGTCGAAAAAAAAAGTTCTCTTTTCTTTTTCTTTCATTATTGTTATTATTATTAGTGTTATTGTGTTTTGGGTCTATAAAATAATATGAATGCACACTGTGAATGCCCATATCCGCCTGATGCACACATTTTGCAAATTTTATTGTGTGTGGCATAACAAAAAGCACAGTTCCTATCTTTGTTTCGGAACAATATTTTTTGTCTTTTGTTTTCGTTCGATTTAATGTTATGTCTCTATTTCATATGCTGTCAATGTGTCAGTAGTATTAACAAGGAGCCTCTCACATCTCTCTGACTTTGTTGTATTTGAATTTTACCCAAATTCGCCAAAGCTTCGTTCGTCTATCAATTGTTGCTCTGTTACAAAAACGATAAAAATGACTTTGCCAAATTATTTCTAAACCATTTTCATTGGAAAAATTGTACCGAAATTCAACAGGTTTAAAAAATCATTGGTGGTCAAATTCGACTTATTTTTTTTTTTTTGTAATCATTCGTAGAGATAGATTGTACGAACAACAACTCTCTTGTTATTTCCCCTAGTTGCCACATTATTGTATGAAACTGAAAGCGCGTGAGAAAATCTATGTTTGTAGAGCCTTTAAATGGAAGCGTTTGAATGTGCGTCGCCCATTCTTACGCATGATAGAAGAGTCGATACATTTCTGTTTTCCACACACAAACTTAACGTTATTGTTTGCGTTTTCTGTTCCATTTTCGTTTTACGCATTTACTACGAACTTTACGCATTCGAATAAAAATTTTTTGTCAATTATTTGTTTTTGGTTTTTTTTTCTTCTTCTTTCAATCGAAAATATTTTTTGGCTTCTATTTTCCAACTGTAAATTTCGAAATTTTAACAAACGGTTATCATTGCATATATATATATTCAGCACTCATGGAATACCGCAAAAGAGTTTGAAAATAATACGAAAAAGAAAAATACACACAATATATATCAACTGGTGAGCAGAGAGAAAAGAGGGTCTCATTTCCTCTCTGTTTTCCGTTTCCTTCGTGGAATGGTTTAAATGACATTTTGGCTCTTCTACGTCTTCAATTTCTCAAATATAACGAATAAATGGGATGATATTTGGTTAAATTGCATACCCAATATCGAATATATATACATATATATATATATTTCATTCAATCGATTCAAAGACATTTCGAAAATTTTCAAATGGAAATTATTTCGAAATTGTCTGGTTCCCTTGAAGTTAAATTCACAATTTACGATTCTGTCTCATGTTGTTCAGGCGCACACACAATCCAGTAAATTTGTATGTATACCGATGAAATCGTTTTGAGGTATTATCATTTGTAATTATTTTTATTGGAATGTCTTCTCTGTTACAATGTGCCTTCTCTGTGCTCTGTTTGTTACTCATTTGAATTGCGATGGAAGCAACTGTTGGTACAGAGAGAGAGAGATAGAAATAAAAGAAAGTAACCCAAGCAAAATGGAAATGGCTTTTCCACATAAATTGACAATGTCTTTTCATTTATTGAAAAGAAAAGGGAAAAAGCAAAAATACAAAAAAAAATAAAAAGAAAACGAATAAAATGAGCAAATATTCCGATGGATGGTAATGGATAATAATGAGTAGCGGTAGTGGTAAAAGGGAGGCAATACAAAAACGGAAATAATTCGACGTAAAATTGTTCAATTTTCAAATACGTGCTTTTCTAAAACCCGCATATCATCAACTTACAAACGCCACGATTAACACAAAACGCCACGATCACGATGCGTTGTTGAACATTTTTTCTAGACGCTCTTCTTCCAAATTATTTTCCATCATTCTTTTTTCCCTACTTTTCCCTACATCGTTTAATTCACATCGAAGGATATGCGTTTCAAATTAAAAAAAAAAATACATTTTTTAATACATAAGCAACAGTTATCTGTCCATATCAACGATTGATGATACCATCTTTATTGCTAACCCCATAACCGCTGCTCCTGTTCGTTCGCCTTCTAAACAAATAATAATACTATATTATATAATACATATATCATTGATTCGACTTTATGAAATTATAGTTCGGTCATTCAATACCGATATATAAAGTAGTAGTAGAGTAAAAAAGTGTCATTTACACGAAAAATTGATTTTGGAAGTTCCAAAAACACAGACACAAATGCAATGAAACCATTATTATTTCCTGAAAAAAAACAACAGAATATAATCATGAAGTAATAATTCATGACGAATAATAAACTAATAAAATATTATAAAAATGATAAACAGTGTTACATCCTGTACATTTGTACACTTTGTCGAATGCTATCCAAATTGATGTGTCGTTGCAATTGATATTATTTAATCCATTTAATATATTAGAAATTAGAAATGAATAGCGATGAGAAGCAAAATGAATTCTAATTGGCGATGCCGTTAGCTAAACAAATGAATGAAACGTCTCTTTTGAATTAATTTCGAATAGAAATTTCATTGCAATTGATTATAAAAGAATACCCGACAAGACCAATAAATTGTCGGTTCTAATTTAATATTGTATACAGTTTGGTATATCATACCGAAATATACATTCATAATATACATGACTATGTCTGTTTGGTTGTATAGATGAGCATATTTTCTGGAAAAGGAAATTAAAGCACTATCTTCTTATTACTTATTTTCCACCGAAATTCTCAAAACGTTCAACATGTTTTAGTCGTCATTTATAGTCGCAGTTTGTCTATTTCATTTTTATTTCTTGGTTTTAAATAACGCAAACGAAAAGCATTGACTTGACGAACACTTAAATTTTCTTTTTTTCTTTCTTTTTTTTTTTGGTATAAAAGATTGAGAATGTATTGTTTGATGGCACCTCAGCAAATAGAGTTGGTCCGAAGCACGTAATTTCGCTTTTTATTTGTATTTTTATATTAGATTTATGTTTTCGTTTATGAGGTGCACGAAAGAAGCCAAAAATGTCGAATTTTCAAATGTTTGAACATGGTCGGAGCATAGCCGAATAGAAAACGAATAATAACATTACACAAAAAGTAGAAAAACGCTAAGAAAAATGCCAAAATATAGGAAAAAAAAGATTTTTCTTAATCGGAAAACTAATAGGGCGACCCAGGCAGAGAACAGATATCGAGTAGTAGAAATCGAAATAGAAAAGGACAGAGAGAGAGAGAGAGAGAGAATTCTAATGTGTGCATGTTCATGATAAATATTTGTGTGTGCGAGTATTTATTCTATTCCCGTGCATATCGATAAAAGTTTCACAAATATAATTTATCCATCAATTTTCCTTCCGAAATTGGTTCCATTGTCCGCTCATCAAATCGAAATGAATGTATGAACTTGAATTTGTTCAAATAATAATAATAATAATAAATGATTCACCTTCTTTTTGTTTTTCTCATTTAGATAGCATCGGATTATAATTAAAGTGACTGCCGTCATGAATATTATTTATGAATACAAAAACAATTTGTTGGCTAGTCAAAAATGAGGTGGTAGTGTGTCCGACGATATCTTTCCTATGATATCTTAATTTTATCCACAACAAAACAAATGTAATAGTATATCGAAAACATCCCATGCCAACCAACCACACTATCTAACCATTTAAACGTGACACAATGTCATTATTGAACCTGAATGACACTTATCCATTGCTTTCTATCGAATTTCTAACGTTCAGTTAGCCATATAAGTCTTAACAGTTTCCCGAATAAAATCAATGGGATATTTCATTTGGATGTATGCAATACTTAGCAACCAGTCAACCAAATAGAACAATAACGTGATCATTACAGTTTACATCATTCATATTTTTCATGGATTTTCAATGAAAATCGCAATAAAAATTGGCAAAAAAAAACTTTAGTTGCGGCTTCATTTCATCATACCATTCAATATCTTAACCTATTCATTTTATTATTTAACTATTTGAATGGTGTGAATGTTTATTTTTGATCACATGGGATGGTGGCCCAAGTTATTAACTCATTGTTTATAGCACAGACCTTGAATTCAATCAAACGGATGCAATTCTTCTGTTTTCTATCATATTTTATATGTCATATAACAAATAAAAAACATTATAATGTGTTGAAAATACGAATATTGACAAACCCGATTTTGACACTCTTAAAAGTTTTATGGCTGAAGCTTTGCAAAATCGGCACGAAATTCGGATTAAAGAATTAAAATGAACGGAAATATTATGTTGTTTATTCGTCTAGGGGTTGAACATGCACATGCATTTCATTCAAATTTGCTAAAATTGAACTGAAATTATGCGAAATTCGATGATTATGAAAATAGTAAGTTTATTTTTGGTATTTTACCCCTCGCTACATTTATTTTATTTCGAAAATGGGAAATCAGAATGGTACAAGAATCCATTGCCCTGAAATGTATGATAGATTGAATATTGTATATAAACACACACACACACACACACACACACAAGCTGAGTGTTCGAAACCATTTAAAAATTAAAATTCACTCCACTCATACATATGTTTCATAAGAAAATAGTTACAGTGCTGAGGAACAACGGGTAATAATCACTTGAAAATCACCGAAGAAAGCCAATAGAACCAAATCGTTTTATCCCAAATATTTAGGCATTCAGCGTTTTTTTCCTTTTATTGGTCGTAAGTTGATCGAAAACAAAATAAATGCCATTCATCACCTGAATTTTTTCAATGGGAGCAGAAATGGGAAAATCATTGACACAACTATGTAAAACTTGGTTGGTATCATCATCGTTTAAACTTAATACATATACAAAACATACCATGTGAAATAATAATTCCTTTTGTTTTCGATGACAAAAATGATAGTAGCAGAGAAATATAGACAGGGGCAAAAGGAAATAAAGAAAGAAAAAAAAAGTGAAAACAACGGCAACACATCATATTCTTTTTTATGTTGATTGTTTTCCACTAACATGTTCCCTACATCCTGAAATAATTTAATGCTTCCACCATCGTACTGTATATTAAATATTAAGCCCAGGCACGATGAACAGAGACACACACACAGAAACACAGAGACCAGAGACTCAATTGATATAGCGTTTTGAATTTAGTCAAAAGCATATTGGTATCAATTGATTATGTGGACACATTCGGCTCAGTATCATCGCTATAATTTTTACTATTTTCCTATATTTATTTTTCCTTTTCCTTTCATTTTTCTTCTTTTTTTTTCATTTTGCGTTTTGTTTACATATGTATATTGTATTCTGATGTAAAGTTGTTTTGGAATATAGCCGCCTAACAAAGCATACACATATCATAACGTTAAACAACGTACACTGTGTACAGCTGTACAGCTGTACACACTTCTCTTGTATATCTGTTTTATATAGATTCATAATAATTCAACGATGAGATAATATTAAAAAGTTTTTCTTGGTTTTTGCTTCATCCTCTTCTCAATTTCCTTTTTTTTTTTTTTTTTTTTGTTGATTATTATTGGAAGAATGGAGACTGCCATAATCAACTTCGCATGATGGTTTAGTTCTGCTTTCTATTGCTTGACCACGAAATATTAATATGCGGTTTGTTTAACAACACATATATATATATATATATGGATCTCAATTTCTATATCGGATTCCATTTGTTTACTTTGGATATTGGACATTCTGTTATGATTCAATAGCCTTACATGAAAATATAAATGAGAACATTTTCCAAGTGATTCGATTAAACAGCAAAAATGATTCTGCATTTCGAATAAAATGAAACAGAGAACGCCTGTTTTTCGAAGAATTTTAATTGTTTCATCAGTGCAAAACACAAACAAATACAAAATGCAAAACCAAAGTCCTTATTAGTGACTATATTGCGGTAATGTTTTCCATTTCTATATTCTCTTTCGATCGAAATGTGCGTGTGTACGTGTGAATAATCGGACAAAAATCATAAACTTCATTTAGTTTTCATCTCCTTAAATGTCACTAGAACATTGCAAAAAAAAAAAAAAATAAAATAAACAACAGCAACCAATTGTCGTTGTTCAGATTTTGTACACACTCAAAAAGATGTTCCATGGATTAATGATATGCATACTGTAATGACTGATGAATTTATTTTCTGAAACGACATCAATTTTCCATGTGCTTAAATTCAATGCTAAAGAACAGAATAAAGTCCCGTCGATGAACTTGTGGACACTGGAAGTGGTCAATGGACACTGTTTTCAGTGTCGATAAAATCAAGAATAATTTTGAAACATGATCCGAAATGCAAATTAGCGCAGGTGTAATCAGTTCATTAATGGATTTAAACATGAAACGTTGAGAGCATGAAATATTTGAAATCAAAACAAACATAAAATGAAATGCGGCACACCATTTCCCATTTCATTTTCATTTATATTGAATGACATTCAATTAAGAAATATCATATATGAATGAGTTTTATCAAGTGTCCAATATTAAATGCTCAATAGTCAAATGGGAGGCTTTGAAATTCAGTATGCTGGAATCCATCGGTATTTGTTTGGCCACCTTTAATTCGATTATAAAATAGTCGCAGATGAATTGATGCATAAAAAGTTATTGCTATGGAGTCCATAGTATGGACTAAATATAATCACAAATTAACTATTCAGAACTATTGAACCTGAAAGGAATATTAATTTTATTGCATTTGATGATATACACCAAAAGCCATGCACATATACGTACGTTTACGCCACACGCACACACACACACACACAGAATACATATAGGTAGCAGCCATTTCGATTGATGATTTCGGGTTTGGATTAACTGTGATTATCGAATGGAAAAACCAAATGTGTCTATCATTTTAGTGTACCGAATGCCGAAGCGAACATTACATTATAAAAGTACACTTACAGGTATGATAAAATGTAGATGTTTCCCAGAGTTGTGCCCTATCGAATGCTTTAAATATACAGATAGAAATAAATGTGTGTAGAACTGCATGAAGAAACTAGCGGAAAAAACTAGCAAGAAAAAAATAAAGACAAAATGAAACTTTCATCCGCGAATCAACAACCATCAACCATGGAGGAAAATCATCAACTATCGATGGCATACCAATTTGATTTTATTTATGAATCATTTCGATTGAATTTTATGAAATAGTTGTATTGCACAACGCATATGATTACCAAACAAACAAAACAAAAAATGATGATTCAAAACTAATTTCATTGAAACATTGTCGTCGTACTCGTTATTATTTGTATTGGTTGCTGTTGTTTGTGACATAAAAGTAAATCAGTTATTTCGAAATCAATCATATGAAAATTTCTTACAACTAAAAAGTTTAAATTTAAAAGAAAAAAAAAAAAATATTTCAGGACACATTCGGAGAACCAATTTAATAAAGTGGAATTACTTTTTGATTCCACCAAAAACCCGAAAACATCGTTATAAGCAAGTTATTTTAATATAACAAGTGATCAGAATGGGGTGAATAATCCTAAGGATTTTACATTTTTCCATTTCAATCTCGTTCCAGTATTTTTTCCATCTCTTCGGCCTCATCACTCTCTCTCTCTC
>GL501517.1:1167341-1179253 GCA_000149185.1 Mayetiola destructor
GAACAGGTCTACTAAACAAGTTCATCGTAATTTAATCAAACAAAGATTTTCCATTTAAGCGGCGGTAAATTCATTTTCGGGCATTACAAACCTTAGAAAATAAATCTTCAACAACTTTGTTACAAATACGAAAAAACCATTTCATTGCATTAATCATTTGTCATGTGGAACAATTTTACAATTTCACAATTAAAGTGCTATTACGAATGCGTTTATTTTGGACCGCAAAATGTTCTGAGCATTTGATGAATTTCACTCGATATGGAAAAAAATGTATATTCGATTTTATGTTTGGCAAAGAATTCAAAGGAGACCGGAGAAGCTTGACATAGCGACATCTATGATTACATGCTGTACATGTACATGCAAAAATCAATAAAATTCAAATGCATCAAAATCGACTTTTTTATATTACATTTATTTCAAGGTTCAAATGACAGATGGCATTCTATGTAAGTTATAAATACGTTGTTCGATTGTAAATTAAGAAAGGATTTATTTGCGGTCGATGGCGGTAATCCTGACTAGAGAATTGGGAAAATTTTTTGGAGTATTTTAAAAAATCAGAAAATATGCGAATACCAGAAATGGCCAACGTATAAAGGTTGTAAGTATCACAGTACAAAAGGACCTCTTAAAATTGATTCATATCACAATACCAAACCATGACGTGATATAGTTTTAGAGAGTGGTAAAGAAATGGGCTGTAAGCCACTACTTGACATAAATGCGAATTAGCTGTGGTGCAAGGAACACTTGATGAACATCGAAGATGTATAACAGCCAAAGCAATTTTAGTGTCAGCCAAAGATCGTTCAAATTTGTATGTAATAAAGTATGCGCACGTAACAAAGATTATAATCGATGAGAATACAAAACGAGCTACCGGCGTTCAGTTCATCAGAACTACAATATTATTGTGACCGCAAATGCTGTAAAAGAGATTGTGGTAAGTGCTGGTGCCGTTGGTACACCACAACTTTTATTGCTTTTAGACATCGGACCAAAAGATCATTTAGCACAGCAAAACATTCAAGTGATATCTGATTTATCCGTTGAAAACAAAAATTCAAGATCATTCATACATTGCAATTTCCTTTAAAAATGAAATCACTCGATTTACAGCCGGCAACAGAGACTGCAATTCTGGATATTTTCAATATCATTAGATTTTTTTAATACAGGAAATCGTAATGATCGAGATCCAGACATTCAAACACATAACATTTTATTCAAATGCGGCGAAAATATTCTGTTGCCACATTGGACGAGCTAATGGGATACGAGCAAAAATTAGCAAAATCAATTATCGTGACCAATCAAGATTCGGATGTATTCTTTCCATTATCAAATGTATATTAAGTCAAAAATCAGCTGGAGTAATTCATTTAAGAAGCACCAATCCATTTGATCATCCAATCATTGATGCCAATTATTTGGATGATGAAGATGACTTGAAAACATTCGTTTGCGGTATTCGATTAACACATGAATTTTAAAAAACAAATCTGATCACACAACTGACAATTATTATGAATGCATTGTCCGACCGGAACGGCAAAAATTTTCATCATAAACCTTATATGCGTCCTGTTAATAAATGTTTTCTTCATTTTTTTTTTTGGTAAATAAAACATTTAAAATGATCATCAATATTTTGTTGGATTTTTCAAATCATTTAACATTGTTTGAGTGAATATATCGAATACTTTGCATACATTCATTGCATTCTTTCAAGAAAAACGACCTACAAATAAATGTAGCATTATTGAATATTGATTGAACATCGTACAATACAGACTAATCTATCACCGATGAAACTCCATATTTAGAAATTGTTAGTCGATTCACAGAAAAATACTTCATTTGAAATATCAATTATGATTGAAATAAATGGCTAAAGACTGCATGAGACGTCCATGCAATAAGCACATAACAATTTTAAGATTTTCATGATTTTACTCGAAAATATATATATTATTTTCGAGGCCTATTTCAATTAATTTTGATTACCAATTGAATTGAAATCGTGTGGCTTTCCATTGTTTTATAATAAAATACGTCCAATTCGAATATATAAATGCGCGCGCATACACAACTTTATTGATATATAATGATATGAATCTTGTTCATTTTCTTGGTCTTGTTATGAAATATGACTAGTCATTTTTCTCTCTGTCCCTGCCTGTGTGACTGGTGCTTGATGCCTGATGCCCGATGCCCCATTCAATACATTCAATACATTCTGTTTTCTGTTTACTTATATTTGGATTTAGTTTTTTTGTTTTTTTTTTTGTTTCTGCAATTGAATTCTTGTGTAAAAATGTTGTTTCATTGTTTCATGCTGTTCATCATCGGCCGAAAGCACGGACGAACCATTCCATACTTCAAATGAAATGTTCCGTCTCATAAGACTATTACATGGCCGATATATATTCAATTGAAAGCATTCTACTGAATGTTTCACAAAGAAAAGAAGAACGAAAAAAAAAAACGGTGCTCATCTGTTAGACAAATTAACGCCTCACAAGACTAGACATTCGGATTCCTTGTATTGTTCCAAAAGAATCGGCCACGGATCGAAATCGCGCATGTACAAAGTGTGTGCTCCCGCGGGTCACAAAGGGCTGCAGAGAGGGGCACTCTTAACGTACAAACGCAGCGTTAAAGGACTACAAAAGTTGTTTTTGTATTTTTTTTTCTTCTTTGTAATTTATTTTTCTGGCCTCTATCAAGGATTTCGCTGTGATAGTATATTGAGGAAAACGTCAGAATATCAATTTACACTGCGTTATCCTCTGTCACGGAGCGCTCCTACGTGAAACCGCTCCTAGTTCCGTTTTCTTGGCAACAGCTTCAAAAACGTGCGGGCTTCGTTGATATGCGATTTCTATTCCCGGAATCGGCATGATTTTTGATCGGCAGCGCAATTTGACTTTATTTTATATTACTTAATTAACAAACCCAAAGATATCATTCAATCACTACCATTCATTCAATCGATAGATTGGTTGGATTTGATTCTTTCGAAATCTTTCATTTTCGATTGAGAAAATGAAAATAATTATCAAATCATGTTGTTGTTATTCATGATTATGATCAGACAATTTATTCAATTAATTCATACCGAAGTTGACTAGTTGGCTGGACGGCTGACCAATGAACCGAAGAATATCGAAAGAAACTAAGACGCCAAATCATTTAATTTCGGTTCATTTAGTTGGAAATTCCTTCGGAAAAAGGATTACATTTGATTGAATCGATAAATTTTCAAATAAAATTATTATCCGGTACAGTTTGAACTTCATATTGAATTAAATTCAATGAAAAAAGAAAAAAGAAGAAAATGGAAATAATATACACTGTTCCGTGCATACAATCGTTAAGTAGTAATTTTCGAACCCCTTTTTGTCTTTTACTAAATTAATGAAATAGTGCAAAGGATCACGCTAACCAAACACATATGATACATATTTGATGCGGCGTCAAAAGATTGCACATGTTTGAATATAAAAAAAGAAAAAAATCAACAGCAATAATAACAATAACCATTGAGCTCTAAACACAAAGTGTAAACCCAAAAAAAAAAAAAAACTAATATCCGCTATCTTTCGATCGTCATTTAAATGTCGAGTGTTTAAATTCATGTTCGTTTGTTTTTCATTTGGTTCGATTCGAGTCAGTGAGGGAGATTTAGAACAATTATAAATAGGACAATGTTGTTGCTTTTTTATAGTGTTTTTTTTTTGCCCGGATCATCAATCCGTAACCGCAAATACTCTTCAATATGTCGCTCATAAGCTGATAATTCAAATGGCAAAGTGAAATTGAACCGGCCAACAAAAAAAAAACACATCAAAGTCTGTTCAGTTTTTTTTTCAGTCCAGTTGTTCCTCTGTTATTTCCTCAATCGCATGTATGTATTTGGAGGAAAGAGGCTCAGAGATTACACCATACCCAAACACGATTAGTCTATTTTTATCCAATCTGTATTAATTCTTTTAAATGTGACTAATTTTCCAAAGCACCCTGCCAATAACCTCAATGACAATGCACTGTTGTATACAATGTACATTGTGGTAATGCGCACACTCATTCACTCATTCAATCATTTATTCATTCAACATTTAAATGTAGCCATTTGTGTATGCGCACTTGAGCAACAACTTGAATGAGGGGTTGTTTGTTTTGTGATACATGAGACACGTACATTGCCCCTTGCATTTGGTCCTGCCTATAGGCCCATGTATCAATAAAGTACGGAATAATATGCGTTTCATGTTCAACACACTTGTGCCTCACAATTTTTGTAAAAACATTTATCATCCTATTCAATTGCAAACAATAGCAACTCAATGAGGACACAATAGAGAAAGGGATCCATACTTCCATACTTGCTACTATTTGTAACATTAAACAATTCATAAGCGTACATCGTTTATTATATGAAAAAAACAAACCAAAACGGAACGCAACATTCGAAATAAAAAGAAGAAGAAGAAGAAGAAAAAAAAAGAAACGAAAAGATTGAATCAAAAAGTGAATTGTTTGAATTGACCAACTGTATGTGTTTGGTTGCACAGTGCCCCGATTTCTCACTTCCTCATCAGCGGTATTATCACCATTGTTGATTACTTGTGTGTTTGTGCTCGCTATTTTTTTTTTCTTTTTTTTTCTATCTCATTTCTTATTTTCAATTCGTTTTTAAATCGTAAACAAAATTGTTTTTTTTTCTTTACTTCATCATCATTCTTCGCTTATATTTTGTACGTGTTCCTTGTTTTTACTATGCACACTTCCTCGATCGGTGCAACAATTTTCCACATATGTTCAAGTATTTTGGCACATATCGAATATCACAACAATAATAGACTTGAGAGATTGTGTAGCTATCGTTCGATATTTTTCAGATATCAGACGATATTTTCTCTATCAATGCGATGCCTCAAATAAAAAAAAAAAACTCACTCTCAAACTACTTGTGAAATGGTTCGAAACTAATCGAAAATGTCCCAACGATTATTTCATATATATTGTATTTTTTTTTCTCGTTTTGCTCTCGATCGACAGCATGACCTCTCGTACAATTGTTCATATGCACTGTGCATTGTTAACTCTTAAATTCACCGATTCACGACAGTGGTATTTCATTCCATTTAAATTTCTATTTTTTCAGTCGTTTATAATTTTGATTTTTCAATGAGTTATCTTTATTTCATGAACTGATCGTTGCAGATGTCGGATGAAACGTAAATTTTCTTTAACATCGGGATAAATAGTTTGCGGTTAAAATTCAAACAAAAGAATCCTGTTCAATGTCATTTCCCGTAAAATTTCCGATTGTAACGAACCCAGTTCGGCACTTTTTATTAATTAGTAAAGGAAGTGATCGTAAGAGTTCCTCAAAATTTCAAATAGCACCTGCACTACCATGCACTGTGCCGTGTAGCTTAATTTGAATTATTTTATGGAAATCGTTAAAAAAATTATTTATGCACATTTTTATGATATCTTGTGGTGAATCAAAGGGATCTTTTCAATTAAAATTTCGAGAATAAAGATAAAATATAAAATAATTTCTTCAAATTGCAGTAAAAAAAAAAATTGTGTACAGTTCAGTTGATTTTGGTTAAAACGATCTTAAGAAATTATGGAATGTTTCATTAGCCATTCATCAAATGAAGATTAAAAATATTCCTAGAATGCAGAATGTCACCTGAATAAAGAACTTTCGTGGCTCAATTCAAATGCGTGGCTCATTAAATTCAATTTCGAATGAAAAATCATTCATCAGGAATCTAATTTTGTTTATGCTTCCGGTGCGGGAAAAAAGTGTATTGTTGAATTGCTGTTGCCAATTTGAACATTTAACGGAACGTTTCAATTCAAATGTTACAAAAAAGATCACACAAATATCGCGTCAGAATTGAATATCCAGCGATACACTATGTATGTGCAACGGACTTTTTGTGAACGCACTACAGTGGCTGATCCAGTGTATCATGCACATAATAATCAGTAAAAACCCATGCTGAATGAATCGTTTTCATCATTGCACAAATAAAGGGAATCGTATGATCGAATAATCGCCAACGAATATTTTTATCCGTTGATCGAAAATAATTTTTCAAAAATCATCCAATAAATTAGCAACCAGAAAATAAATTTCAGTTACTAATCGAATCTTTTGTTGTTAAAATATGATTTAAATGGATATCGAACCCTCCTGAAAAATATTATTGCATTTATAGAAGCTGTTTGAGCCTCGAGCGATATCGCAGTGATGCGATTGCTTCTTATTTTTCAGTTAAAGTTCCCCTTCCAATCACACATACATACATACATACATACATATACACACCAAATACTCATCCGTAATCTGTAATAAGTGGTGCAAGCGTATATACATGTATAGATATAAAATATGTGTGTTTGGTTCAGTGTTCAGTATGCACCATACATGCGCATCAATTCAAACAGTGCCAATGATCACCTAAACCAAACATAATTTTCAGATGCTGTACACTGTACACTGTTCTTATGCCTGAATGTATGAATGCTTGACTGCCTGAATGCCTGAATGCTTCGCCAATCAAACATTATACAAACTACAAACAACTAAGCGATTTGGGCAAATGCGTAAGTGTTAACGTTAAGTATGAATGTATGTGCGCACAGACACAATCGAAACACCGCTAGCAATATGCTTTGAGTACCGCCCAAATTTGCCTTCGGCAACTAGCCGCAGGTTTAATTCGACAGTTTAATTTAACCTTCTGGTCGGATAGCATCGTTTTGATGGTGCATATGCTTGAAGCTCTTTCGTTGTTAATTCATATACGCGCGCGTGCGATATCAATGAAACAATACTAAAAAGCCAAGAAAATATATGAAGAATAATTTTTGTGAATGAATGAAATTCTTGTGAGGCACACAATTGACTATCGGTTACAATTCATTCATCTGAACATTAAATGTTTGTTTAAATTTAAGATTTGTTTGCGAATTAATGACAATCAAGCTACAACAAAATAAAGTGCAAAAAGTGTGGGGAGGGGTGAAAAAATAGATCATTGCTTGGAGAATTTGTGATCGAGAGCACCAAGTGATAACAAAGTGTCATTTAATTGGATACGGTTAAATCGGCTAAATTTATTTAAATCCGTGTTAATGACCAAACTCAATATGATAAATTCATAAAGCCTAAACGATACGAAAATACTAATAAAGGGAAAACGACAAAAAAAATAAAAGCAGAAAAAGTCCCGAAAACAGAGAGACACAACCGAAAAACAAACGAACAATCCAAATGTTGAACTACTTTGCCGGAGAAGAAGGTGTTGATAATTAAGCGGTTAGTTCGTCAAATTAAGCTTATGATTATCTGAGAAAAAGAGGAAAAAGAAGTTTGAAAATATCTTTTTTTGTTTTTGGAAAAAGAAAAAAGAAAAAAACACACAACAAACCAAAAAGAGTGAGAAGAAAAAAAAGTTTTGTGTGTTAACTAAGTGTGTGAAATTCGATGGACAAAATCAAAAGAATGATATTTTGAAGAGAGGAAAAAAGAGCCGAACAACCAAAATAACCAGCAGCGAGTTATAACTTGACAATGATGCAAGAATATGTGCGACGACACTTTTTTGTGTTTTTCACAGCTGGAATTATGATATAAATGGATTTGTGGCCTCTGTCGTTCCCAGACATATTAAAATATTGGTTATTTCGTTGATGTTGTTGCTGTTATTTTGTCGCTCTCTCTTTGTCTTTCTCTCTCTCTTTCACTCGCTCTCTCTCTCGCTGTCTTTCTCTCTCTCTCTTTTCCTCTCTCGCTGTTTAATATCAATTCATAAATGAACATCAGCAAAACAAAAGATACCGCCGAAAGCATACAGCTGTTAATTTATGTAAATTTTTCTTAAACATCCTGACACATCGTTAACTCATTAGATATAGATACATATTTTTGATTAAAAGCCGACAATTTTTGCTATATATGCCAAAAGAAAATTAAACAAAATAAAATAAAAAGTGAAGAACAAATAAAATGAAATGAAATGAAATGTGTATTGATGCAAATCATCATAATAAATGCATAGCAAAATTGACCATTGGATATACAATATATCAATAAACAGTTTCAAGAATTTAAATTGTGACAGTGTAATTGAATGTGGATGGTTTGGATTTTGGCAAATAGAGCATGCGCATAATGTTGGAAATGTTCACATGGACGATTGTGCAAAATGACAAATTGGAGCAAAATGCTTTTCAATAACACACAAAACATTTCAATATAAAAACTTTTAGAGAAACCAAACGAAAAACATTTGTTTAACGGCTATTTGTGGTGTATTTAAAATATAATGAACTAAACTTCGAGATACTTGATAACAGTTTTTTTTTCTGTTTGTTTGTTCGTTCGAGATCGACCACTATCGGTAGTGTGGTGTGTCGTATTTCATCGCATTTTTTGAGAGCGATCCAACGGCATTCATCTGTGTGCGATTAAACATTCATCGAGAAAAAGGGCAATTGTGTGATCGAAATTCGAAAATCTGTGTGCAACGCAAACAAAACAATAACAAAGAAACATGACGATCAGAGATCTCCAGTTTGGTTCAATAGTTGCGGCATTTTTCCTTTTGTTGCGGATACAATGTGTAAGTATTTTGTCAACAATCATTCAATTATTCAATCATTCATTCAATTATTCTATGCGTCATGAATAGAAGAATATTTAGTGTCATCGACTGATCACACTAATGCCAAATTAAAATCTAAATCTAAAATGATGATGACTTTGTATTTTGTATGGTATTTTTTTTTTTTTTTGGTTCTCGATCGTTTCATCGAATTGCAGGCAAAGCGCTCCAATGTTTTTCATTCTTTTTTTCCTATTAATTTCGGGAGCCGATTGTCAACATACACACAAACAATATTTCCGTAGATTTACATATTGAATTCGTGAGAGGTTGAATTGGAATTTGATAGGAATAGACGAAACAATTACAATTGTGTACGCATTACGATCATTTGAATGAATTCTGAATTGCTCGCTTTTGGTTTGCGTATTTGTTGTTTATGTTCAAATCTGTTGTTTATTTTGCAATTCATTTTTTTTCTTCATATTTTCCAAATTTTGACCGTAATAAGTCGCAGTTCCTCTTCTCCTTTTTTTATCATACAACCGTTCTCTATACATTACTTATTTTCCCTTTTCTTTTCTATATTTTAATCGTTGCTACTGTTAAGTGAATTTGTGTAGGTTTTATTCTTGTATGTTTTTCTTATCTTGTTTTGGCATTTTATACACACAATATTAAGTCAAAATATTATTCTACTTGAAAAATATATGCAAAATATATGATGTTTTTGATTCCATTCGCTTAAGTCATTCAGCTATTCAGTCACAAACAATATTGCTACGAATGGATGAGCATTGAGCAAAATTTCTTCGTCTTCTTTTATCGATTTGTTGGAAATTTTGCCAGAACAAGTGAAATTGCCCTTGGGAATTTTCCAAAATGTTGATGATTAAAATTTATTTGCGAACAGCAATGAGACACACTTTTTGTTTTCTTCTTGTTAAGCGTTGTTAGCGGCTTCAGAGTATTGTGTATTGATTTCGGTTGTAAATTTGTGGCAATGGAAATACTTTAAAAGTTTTAGGATCACACACACACACACACACACACACACACACACACGCGCACACAGCGCGCCATTTATATTCAAATAATGATGCTATTTTATTTGGTAATTTTTCTTCATTTTCATTCTTTTTGTTTGTTTGTTTGTTTCATTCAAATGGAAAGCGGAGCGTCGAGTGCTCCAAGTAGCTTTATACTTTATACCATAAAAGAGACCGAGAAAAATATTTGGGAATGAGCCCAACATCCAAGTGGGAATTCCAATTTGGCTAATACGAAAATTTTGTCATCGGAACCAAAACAACCAAGTTCCAAAACATTGGACTGCTTTTGAACGCACAATGCTCAAAATTCGAAATACATAAAAATATACAATGTATACGTTCGTTCATTCACATTTAAAATTTTCTGAATAAATGTTGCGAATACATTGAACAGACATTTGATATACATAATACTACATACTTTGTTCTTATGCAAAGTTTTTTTATTTTTATTCTATGGGGGAGCAATTTCCGTTTTAATATGACACATAAACCGCAATATGCATTCTATTCGATTCTTTTTATCCCATTGAACGAAAGAAAAGAAAGAAAAAAAAAATAGAATAAATGCTATTGTAAAGTAACTGAATATTTTCCGTTTGCATAATGTTCATGCGGCTGATTCATGGTTGTTGGTGAAACTTATAGAGTCAGAGAAGGAGGTGTTGCATACTTTTCTGTTGTTCCATTCTCTGAAGTGCTCTTCCATATCGATTCAACCACCAATTTTGTCATCACATGACAAAGTGAATTTCTTCATAAATCTGTATTGATTGATGGAATATGGGAACATTTTCTATGCGATTTTAAAAGGAAACTATTCAGATTTGCGTTGAGCTTAGTTTTCAAGCAAAATTTAAAGTTTTTTTTTCGGTTGCAGAAATGAAGGAGAATCAAATCAGAATATCAACTGTAATATCCTTAAAACAAATCGATCGAAAGGGTTTTTTTTTTTGGTTATCGTTCATTTAAACGAACGCAAAAGAATGGAAATGAGCTTAAAAAACAAATAAAAATGAACAAAATCACAAAACGGAAAACGTGAACAACAAATAAAATGAAATGTGCAAGCGATACACTTTCATTATGGTATATTGTTGCCAGTTGCCAAGGTTCGTTTAAAACTCACAACTAAATTGTGCTTGCTTTTCTAAATTCTACCGTTGTTTTTTTTTTCTTTTCTTCTTTTTGTTCTTCTTTCATCTTTGTGTGTGTGTGTGTGTGTTTTTTTTCGTCCGTCTTCGTGGTCGTCGCTGTTTTTGTTGCTCCTCTTTTTCGGACTCGAAAAGCATTCAGTGAATAGAACCGTTTCGAAATATTTTTTACTTGTCAAAAAGCGCACCGAATACGAAGGCATGATGTGATAACAGAGCCATAAATTCATGTTTTACATGATCTGGTTGATTCTTTATATTTTTTTTTTAAATGTTTTTTTTTTTGTAGTTCATGGATTCTGTATGAGTGGATTTTTTTCTCCTGCTTTTCAAAAAAGTAAAAACAAAATATAATATATATATTTGAAAAGTTCGTGGCGTATGTTTCGACGTGTGTGTATATAGTATGAATTGAAATAAGATAAAAGTAATCGATGTGTTTTTACAATAATTTTTTTTTTCCGTCATTTTTTTCGCAAATCGGTTGTTTATATAAATTTATATATTTCGTCCGTTTCATGGTACGCGATTTGATACGAATATGATGCATGGCAGAATGAGAAGAACACGATGCACACAAAAGTTCAAACAATAGAAAATAAAACGGAAACGGACCACAAGAAATCTAGTATTTAAATTTAATAAAAATCTATTTATTTAGTTTTTTTTTCTCTCTATTTGTTGCTGATGCTGAAATAGCAACTACAAAAACAACATTATAATAGAGCTGAATCAACCTTCCATGCAAATAATATTATCGCATTGGTCCTACCAGTATTCCACTGGCTGCGTGTATTCCATTTGAAACATTTCACATCAATTTTAATCCTCTTCATCTTTAGTTTGCGTTTATGATTGCTATCGCTTTTCATGAGGTTTTTCGGTCATACTGGCACAAGATGGAATTTGAAATGTGAAGTTTTTTGTTTTTTTTTCTTCTTCTTCTTCTTATTCTCTTTTATATCAAAACGATCACACTGCTTTTGAATAAAGAGAGAGAGAGAGAGAGAGAGAGAGAGAGAGAGAGAGAGAGAGAGAGAGAGAGAGAGAGAGAGAGAGAGAGA
>GL501517.1:1189104-1208421 GCA_000149185.1 Mayetiola destructor
TTTATTATATTATGCATTGACTGTTTTTTGTCTGTTTTTCATCATCTTTCAGCGCAAAAACGATTCTATAAAAACATTGTAATATAACACGGACGATATTGTCTCGTTTCCGATTTTTCGTGGATACATGAATTCACATTTTCTGGAACGAGTTCACTTCACTGAAATGAAAGAAACTACAACAGAATGAAAAGTTAACAATGCATTAATCTCTTCAATCTGTGATTTGAGAAACATTCACAATCTTGTTTCTTGTTTCGTTCATTTTTTTTCTTCTTCTTCTTCTTCTTCTTCTTCTTTTTGTCTTCGTCTTTTTTCTACGCTTTGATTTGGATTCGGTTGTGTGTGGCTGTGGCCAATTGTATATGCGCCGCTCTGTGTTGTAAATATATGTATATTGTGTAGTGTGGCCATCTCTAGCTTCTTTTTTCTTCTCTCTCTCTGCATTTAGCTCAGGTAAGACACCAACTCCAGTTTTTCATAGTTGTCATGATCACTGGTTGTTTGATTTAGTGCTTGAAAATCACAACTCATGAAAATGCTGTTGCTGTATGGTGTAGTTGCCACTGATTTGTGGCTAGTCTATTATTTTTCCTTCAGCACATATACAAATGGATCCATTGGATATTAAATCCCGGACTCAGCCGATTTCAACACACCATATTCTCGCTTAGCACATTAGATTGGATAACAACGATATCCATACAGCAATAATTCAACAGCATACACAACAGACACAGCATCGAGTATGCAATTTTTCAACTTTTTGGAAATCCACAGTTTTGCTTCTTTTTTTTTTTTTTTTGCATCATATTTTTTGTTTTTGTTTTTGGTTTCGGTTTCTCCTTTGCTCTCTTTTGTAAATTGTAGTTTTTGCTTTGCAATTTTATTATTTTCATTGTATGCATTCGCTCATCGAATTCGTTTACAGTACAGCTGCTCTCCATTTAATTTTTGATTGGTTTCCATAACTTTTTCTCAACTAATTTGTTTCTTGATTCATAAAAACAAAACAGTTTTGCACCAAAGTCACAATAATTGTGCATTGATAATTATTGAGCGGAATTTTTTCCATCAAAACTTGGGAAATTGATTCGAATCGGGAGGAAACATCGTTGAGTTCACAGTTCGCGGTGCATATCAATGAATTCGATACGGTTCGAATTCTGTGTTGACCCTGTGTACATGAATTGTCATCATCTTTCATGTGCGACAAAAATAACATTTATTCAAATAATCAAAGGAAATGAAAAAAAAACGAAAAACAGGCCAAAGTATATTTTGCATTTGCATATGGGGAATACAGTAAGGAATACACATGAGATACAAGTTCTGAATTCTGACCGGCACAGTGGAAAACAAAAAGAAAGAAAAAAGAAAAATAATATGGCATATTATCCATCGAGTATTCAACATTAAACAACCAACCGAACACCAAACACATGCATCAATGAGCAATGAGCTATGTATCTGTCTCGTAGTTTTACTGTTTGCCATTTGTGTTGTTTAGTTTCATGAAATGAAGTTTAAATGCAGACTAAACGATTTGAACGATTTGTTATACGTTATTATTGTGCTGGCTTTGCAACGTGTGTGTTGTGAACATTGTAAACTGTTCGATATGTTCAATAATAAATAGTCGGTGTTCGCTTCATTTCGGTCGCTCGTTTTCCATAATGAAAATGAACAACACAGCAACAGCCCAAGACTTCTTTAACACAATATTACACTTCTATTTGGTATTCATGGTCTTGCGATCGCAAAATGAAAATAAAAAAAAAAACACAAACAACAACCACATATACACAAATTCGCAGCGATCCGCCAAGAAGTTGCAAACTTATGCAAAAAAAAAAAAATTATAAAATTAAATGAAAATCAAAGAAGTCTAGTGTACGGTGTGTGTACGTTAAACTAAAACAGGAGAGGATGATGATGGAAAAACTGCATCGCAGAGAGGCGGTTCATTTAATATGGATTGCCCATAGCGTGAAACTGGTTTAAATTCATGGTTTATTGACCATTTATACACAACCATTAGCTGTTTGATAATTTATTCCACAATTTGAGTATTTTGTTGTTTTCATTTCATCTTCGCCAAATTCCAAGCCAAAAAAAAAACAAAAAATATATATGCATACAATATACATACTACCGACTCGATTACAGATTAGCACTTTAGCATCAAGCAAACATTTTCAATAATATATTCGATTCATGTACGCATGGATTATGCTAAATAAATTTACACGATATTCTATTTGATCGTTTTGTCTGAATTGCGAACGCAAATGCAAACGTGAACGCATTCTTCAATTAATAATAATGAAAACTTTCACTCGATTCAATTGCATAAAAAACTCAATCGATGTGTATGTGTTTATTTAGATTTCAGCCGCACTAATTCGTGCGAAGACGGAATCAAACAATAAAATCGATTCGATTATCGTGATGGAAAGGAAACAAAAAAAAAAAAAAAAAAAACGAAAAAACGAAAAAAAAATGAAAGAAGAAAAATTGCTTCCACAAAATCCGAATGCACAAATCTGTAATAATAATTCAACAGGACTCACGAACGATTCCAAGTTTGGTTTTTAAAAGAAGCGGATTTTTTTACATTGAAGTATAAAATTGATGGATTTCGTGCTTCTGACTGAACGAAATGCATTTGAGAATGCATTTTATATGTATGATAAACTGTCGATCGATCGATCGTAATGTGTATATCATTATTAAGTGCAAATCATTTCGAAATCGATGGTAATGTTTTATTATTTAGCATTTGACCAACCCCATTTGTTGTTGTTTCGATGTACAATTTATGATTTTCATTTTGTGTTTCATGTTTTTTTTTATGATTTGAAATGCTTTTGTTTCATTTTAATTATAATATTATTTTATCGTGACTGCGAAAGTCCAAAAATCATTTTATCATTCAATATCACTCAGGTCGATGCGATAGATGATTGCCTTGCCAAATTTACCTGGCCAATCAATTCAAATAAATAATAATTTATTTAAATCTCTGAAACCGATGTTTTCTGATGGGCGGACAATCGCAATTTGTTTATTTAGTTGATTATGCAACTGGCGAAAACACTGTAACGTCGGATATTCACTAAATATGATTTTATTAAATGCGCGAAAGCATTCACTGGCCATTGGCCAATTTGGGATAATCGATGATGGATTACAATGTTTTTTTTTTTAAATTTTTTTCTATTTTTTTTTTTATCTCAGTTAATTAGTAACAATTGGTAAAACTCTATGCGTTCATGAATCATTTTTTTTCCACGTCAAATACTTTTGAAAAAAATTCTGCTTCTGTCTAGTCACATTGAGAGAACCATCAGAAATTTTGCCATTTCTAAGTGTTGAATTTCGCACATCATTGTCATGAATGAACACAATTTCCGCTAAAATCTCAAGAAAATTTCCCATGAAATCGTTAATGATTCACAACATTCAACACATATCCAAACTTGAAACTAGATCATTATGATTTTCTGTTTTTTTTTATTCGTTAAATCCGATTCAAATGCAAAGAATGTTCAAGAAAGTTGGATATTAATCGAATGGCAAAGAGCTCAACTAGCGACACATTCATTAAAGATTAAAACAAGATGGGAAAAGCTGAAGAAAAAGAAGAAAAAAAAAATTGACAAAAATCCTAATGGATCGATTAATACCACTAATTTGACTGATTCATACTTCATACTGATGTTGTTTATTAATTGAAATCATTAATTTGATATTTTGAAAAGAAAAAAACCTCTCACACAGTGTTGGCTATTTGGCTGGCTGGCTGGCTGGCGTTCGTATGCGTCTCTATTCATTGTACCAAATCAAAAATAGAAATATCGATTTGGAATTAGTTAAGCCTGTTGGATTTGAATTAATCATTTGCATGTATTTTCTAAGCCAATCGGTTTATTCAAATGCTATCGACTATCAAACCGTATGGATGGTATGGCGTAGTAGATGCGCAATCGTATATTCAAACTCAGCTATTCATTTAATCATTTGATGAGCATCATCATTGATGTGTTTGATATTTTGGTGGCGTTGATACTCACACCATGTGCTTAGGATTTTGCTGATAACAAATGCTGATTTCCAAACAAATTGGGAAATGTCTTTAAAAACGTTTAATGAACAAAGAAAATGTAAAACAAAACGTCAAACAGAACTTATCGATGAAGAAATAAAAAAGCGATTGAATCGATTATTGTTTAGCATTTGATTAACAAATGTCTTAACTAGTCATTGATGTTTCTAATTTTGCATTTTGTAACAAAGTGAGTTAAAATATAAATTGTACAAAATTCTCATCGAAAATAATATACGAGAGCATTGTCAAATATAGAAAAAAAACCCCGTTAATGGTTAAAATAGGTAAGAAGGGCAATAAAAGGTGTTAAAATGCTTTAATAATATTTGTAATCCATGCCAAGCATATACATTACACGTTACACGTTACACACCGAATATGTACGGCTTACGGTCAATTTGACTGAAAATAAATGTTGAATAGCTGTGAACAAATTGTTGAACTACAGCACACATCTTAGTGCATCAAATAAAACATGAATGAATAAAGAGAAAAAAAAAACCGACCATTTCAAATTTCGAATTTCGAACAACAATAAAACATTACACAATTGTGGAACGGGCAATGATTCACACACAGGACATTCTAAATCCTGATAACATCATTGTGAGCATTGTTCAATTTTACTGTTCATTTATTATTATTCGAATTGGAATCGATTCGGGTGAAAAGAAGCAGACACAAAAATGGCAACAGATTCTAGTGTTTGTTCGTTCATTGAATCCATTGATTGGTGAGCACATTG
Organism: Mayetiola destructor; assembly: GCA_000149185.1. Taxonomy (NCBI): domain Eukaryota; kingdom Metazoa; phylum Arthropoda; class Insecta; order Diptera; family Cecidomyiidae; genus Mayetiola; species Mayetiola destructor. Next base: position 1,193,961 of record GL501517.1, read on the forward strand.
GTTTTAATGGTGAAAAACTATTATTGGATTGAGGATAGTGTTGATTTTCATCATTGAAACGATTATTCATTCGGTGTTCGGTTCCATTGTGTATTTGTCATTTATTGGTATTTGTATTGTGTTACGTGAGAAATTGACAGAATGAGAATAAAAAGAAAAAGAAGAAGAAGAAGAAGAAGAAGAAGAAGAAAATGAAGGAAGGCAAGAAGACAAAGTTTCGGTACGTTAATGACTCGAAATTTGAAAAAGAAAAAAGGGAAACCGACCGCCACAAAGCCACTAAAGCAAAACAAAACAAAAAAAACAAAAATTAAATTCATCGAGTGCGATCAAACGAACCAATAGTCGCATGATAATCCACAATCGATTCATTTTGATACAAAATGTTCGCAAAGTTGAGGGAATTTGCATGTTTTTGGTTTGAATCCGATCTGGTTCCTACCGTCTTGTTGACAATAATGATGACAATCACATTTGTTCACTATAAATGCTACCATTATTTACATCTAAAAAAAAACAAACAAACAAAAGCAAAATAAAACCAACCAAAATAAATTGGGCTCATTTATCGAGCAAAGGCTCCGACTGTCTAATTAATACCAAAATTTCGGAAAATTCCACAAAATTTTCGCCGATCTTTTTTTTTTCATTCCAGTCTTCGTTCGTATTTGTTTCTCATTTATGGGATCGAAATTGGCTTAAACTCATTTCGCAAAGACATATTCTCAACATAATGTAGCAAATGAGAAAAAAACGCGTTACAATAGCCAATAATGCATGGGATCCCAAATTGACATGTGAGTGGAATATTTGCAATACTGAGTCACACATTCATGTATATACATACACACAGACACAAAGACACCACAGACACAAACCCCATCACAGTAAGCTGCAATGATCTGATTCATGTTTATTGTTCATTTCATTTTCGAAACATTGATTTGTTTCGTTTGATATTTGATTTTTTTTTTTGAGTTTCGCTTTTCAGTTTATCCGTTTCAATCCTGGCCGTTGCTATGTGTTTGGTGAATACTGTTGTGTTGTGTTATGCTGCCGTTCGCATATTTTTCGCATGTCGTTGTCATTGGATTCCATTTGATTTTTCGTCGCATTGTGAAATGCACAAATCCTTTTGCTTCGATATAAGCTCATTCAAAATTGGGCCCACATTATTATTTTTAAGCATGCATTTTTGTTTAGTTTCGTCGATTTGGTATTCGCGTAAATCGGTTTGCCTCACTTGATGCATGGATGCATTAAAGCTTTTAATTTCGAATTTCGGTCTGAGAATATTTTTTTTATTTTTCTTTTCTTTTTTCTTCTAACTGCTAACTGCATACTGCATATGAACATTGACTTATTGAGTGCGTTTACCAACGGCGTATTTATTTATTTTATTTGTTTCTGTTTTGTTTGCGGCAAAAATAAAAGAAAAAATTCTAAAACTAAAAAAATCCCATTGGTTAAAGGGGCAGCTACATCACATTATTATTATTGTAAAAGGCGCAATTTTGTTGCTGTTTGTTCGCTGTTCTCTTGTTTATATTTGCCGAAAAAAGCGCAAAAATTTTTGCAGCATAGGTTTCATACCCCGATATCCAAAAAGACCAAACGATTTTCGTGTGATGATAGTCAAAATGTGTTGGATTTTATATTAGGATGTGTGAGAAAAAGAATGTTAATTAAAAGCGATGACGAACTTTAGTCTGAATGGCCTGTGAATGGTTTTAATGAATATTTGCTCTTCATTTATAAAATCGTATGCGTAAGCATTAAGCATTAAGCATTTTTTTTTTAGCGAACCACAAACTTACGAATACTGGACATTGGTCATTGGATCTATAGCATTATCCTCATTTTACTAAGGTTACGATTTATTCATTTTCGTGTTTCGTGTTTCGTGTGTGTTTCGTGTTGGATACAGTTTGTCTTTTCATTTTCATTCCTTTTCAATACTTTTATTTTAGTCTGTTCTTTTTTTTATTTTTTTTGTCGTTCATTTAATTTCATTTCAACATTTTCCAGCCTTCCTCTTTTTCGCTCATATTTGTTTATGCTTTCCATCGTTGACCAATTAATTTCGAATCGATGTTCAAATATCCGTTCTGGATGGCACAACATTTAAATGAGTACAAACTCAGGACAAGAAATCTGAAATAAAAGAACTTTATACTTTATACCGAAATGTTGAAATGCGGCAAATGAGAAGCAAGAAGACAGAAAAAAAAATAATCAATCGCAACAACAGTGTGAAATGAGAGAACAACCAACGAACAGAGCGAGGGAGGGAGAGAGAGAGAGACCAAATCATTCCATCCAAATGGACATGATTGTAGCAAAAATAAATTCGATCGCAAAGAATTTTGATTATTGACCATTTCATTTACCATTCAGTTTTTCGTTGGTTTATTCGAAAATATTTGATGTGTTTATGTTCGGTTCATCGACGCAAACGACAAAATTAATTTGAAAAGAAAAAAAAAGACAATATTTATTTCGTTTCAATTCTGGTGTGAGTGGGCAGTTTGGTGCTCATCTTAAATGAGCCAAACATTTGAAGAAACACAGACTGAAAGAAAAAAAACACATTCTGTTGAGCCAATGTCATAAATTTTGTGGCTGATAAAATCAAACATGAGCACACATCAAGAACCTTAACACAGATCACAAGAAAAAAAAACCAGGCAGAAGAAGATGAAAAAAAAATAAACAATCAAATCGAAGCAATACCGTTTACAGTTTTAGTAGATGAACCTAGAACTGCAAATGAATGCTCGAAAACATTTGAAATGGCCTGCATATCATCAAGTTATTATTCGGAATTTATTTTCGACCAAACACTTTGTGGTTCCTGTGGCCACTGTCTATATATTTCATATACAAAGTTAAATGTGCGTCTGTGACGGTGTTTTATGCTTTGTTTGGCCATTTCTCATTCATTCGATTCCATTATCGTGTAACCACTACTGATTATTATCAAAATTCTGCTAAAGTCGCCATTTAAAAAACCAAAGATTCATCCAGATATCGAATGATACGTAAGTGATGATGTTCAAAATTGGAATTTATTTCTTGATCATGAATGACTGACTGGAAAAGTATTCTTAAATTTGGTTTTTCTCTTATATATTTTTTCTTTTCTTTTTTATGCAGATTACGAATTTCGGTTGAACGTTTTTATTCGTTATTCATTAATTTATTTATAAATGTTTTGTCGTTGTGGCTGGTTTTTTTTTTGCCTCTTAAATTTTTCGTTGCTGGCTGTCATCGTGGTCGTTATTCCTTCACCGGATCCCATTAATAGTTGAACGCAATTCAAAGACGAACATCATCTAATTTTAATGTCAATTCATTCAGATAACAGAATAACCATATCAAGTTTCAAACTCATCCAATCACTGAATCATACGTATCAAAAGTGGAGAATGAAAAGTGATCAAATAAAATGTGCGATCGAGGAATCCAGGTGATGGTTTATGTTGCCAATCAAATTGATGTTACGCATATTTATCAGAGGAAATTGTTTTATGTCGATTTCAAACGGATATCATTCCAGAATGTCGATAAAATTATTTTTATTCAGTGAATGTGCGCGCACTGAGCATTCTTTATGTTCCGTTTTCCAAACAAAATATATTGAATAGTATGCAAGATAAACGCCACGCATTTGTGCATCGTACAATGTACATGAAAATTAAATAAAAAAACCAAAACAAAACAAAACAAAACGAAAACAATATCAATTGATTTAAATTTATTCCAAAACGATGAACAGAGAGCATGCAACGCATTCAATTCAAATAAATATTCAATATTACTTGATTCCTGAACTGATTCTTACGCTATGATTACCATGTTTCAGGTGAATCGATTTGAATAAATTCAATGCTGCAGGTCAGCTTGTCATGCAAGGAATGTTCGATTATTCACATTTTTGTCGAGTTTGGTCGACAGTTTTCTGTTTATATTTTATTTTTATTTTTATTTTTTCATTCATGCTCATCAACTGTCCAAATATCCAATAGTTTTTCGATGGTTTCATTTAGTTTCTCCGTTTAGATTTAGAGTTTAGTTCATTGAATTTTTTCTATTTTCATTGTTGATTTAAAACAGTGACTGCTGTCTATTAAAATTATAGATCAGCCAACGATCGCGCGTTTTGTTTTGTTTCATTTATGAATTTTGATCTATTTGTGATTGGAGAGCATTCGAATCACATTTGTGACTGATAAAAATCGATTTAACATCCACACAAAAAAAAACATATACATAGAGCAAAGATGCTTTGACGCAAACTAGAAGGTACGACAAAGAGGAGCCCATCATGCATTTTGATTTTGTGCACTGATAAGCCATGATTATTCAAATAGATTTTCTCATGTGCTCATCAAACATAAAACAAAATCAAATGGAACAAAAGGTGATTTAATGTTTGAACGACTCCACTCCGGCATAATATATTCGAAAAAGATCATTAACAATAAGAAACACCAAACCAAACCAAACCAAACCAAACCAAACCAAACCAAACGACGTATAAACATTGAAAATGGAGATGAAGAAGGAAAAACCAAAAACCTGCACAAACCATTCGATAAATACACGAGACAATCAATTAACTATTAAAATCGAAAAATTGAATAGATTCCACGAATTGCGTTTTGTTTAATTAAATTAATTCGATTTGTGTCCCACTTCGTTTTCGTTTGAAAGAATAATTTCTTGTTAAATGTCGAATGTTTAATGTTCAATGAATTTAATTGCGATGTAGGAGTTCTGTATTTGAATATTGAATGGCATTCGGTATTCGTTTGAATACTGAATACATTGTCTTATTTTTTTTTTTTTTTTTGTTATGTTTTGCTTGTCGTTTCAATTCAATCATAGAAAACGATCTTCGAAAAATCGACCCCCAATTATCGATTCTATAAATTTCATGTCGGCGCAGAACAACACAGTCAATAAAACTGTCAAAACATTCCATTTTTGTCGTTGTTATCGTTCAGTTTTTGTCACTGTTAATTTCGTTATTGATCTATAGAATGTGATCGTTTGCGGTCTCCCACATGAATGACAAAATTAAAACAAAGGGAATGGACGGATTTTCGAGTTGGAAACAATTTGGTAGCGTGTGTCACTGTGCAGGACAACTCACAATTTTCTCATGTTTCTCATGATTAGCCGGAACATGATTTCGATGATTTTTGCTTTTATTCGATTGGTTGAGAAACCATCATCATCATCATCATCGAAATTCATGTGAACACTTTTGGATTTTGGAATTTACAGCTTAAATTTATGCTAATAAGTGAAAATGATATCCATTCATGAAAGCGAATTGATTATTATCGAATGAAATGAGAGAAAAAAACAAAACAAAAACAAAAACAACAAACAAAATAATTAACTAAAATCTATTCTTCTTCTTTTTTTTTGTCTCTTTGAATTTTAGATTTCAGCGTCGGGCAATTTTGAACTTCAAATATTAGAGATGTCAAATACAAATAGTCATTTATTATCCGGTTACTGTTGTGGTGTACCATTAAGTATTCGAAATACAAAAACGACCGGATGTCCGCAATGTGCAACAGCATTTCGGCTATGTTTGAGAGAATATCAACAAAATACGCAACAATCAACGCCGGGCATTCTAAATGGTTGCTCATTTGGTAATGTAACCAGTGGTATTATTGGTGATTCCAGTTTTGTTCTCAGTGATCTATCGCTCACCAAAGCTGGTTCATTAGTTTTACCATTTACATTTCGATGGACGGTAAGTTAATTTGTAATTCACCATAACCAGACCATTCCCCCCCCCCTCCCCTCCCTCCCCCTTTTCGTTTCCAGTTGCCATCATTTTTGAAATTTCAATCCTTGTTCATTCCGTATGGATCGCACTACAGACGATTATATATACATACATACATATTTTTTTGTTTTTGTTTCAATATCAACATTTGCACTTGTTAAAATTCTTGCAATTTAAATCCATTTGATGTTGTGAACAACGTATCGTGAATTCAGAGGTTTGATGCAATTACAAATGTTTCGTTTTATTTTAAAGTGGCAAAACACTTTGCATTCTCATATTACGATTACATGGCACAAAGAAAATCACCACAAATTACATTTTCATTATAAGAACATTCAACGGGATTGGGAATCCAATTTGATATGATAACAAAATAGTTAACTTTGTATTATATGTATAATGAAACTGAATGAAACCAACAACGCGCACACTAAATAAAATCAAACGTAAAGATAGAGAATACATACAGTGATTACTTAGTTAGCATCGTTATTTTCGCTCCATTTCATACATTTTATGGATTGGATATTTTTTTTATTTTTTAATTTTTTTAATTTTTTTTTTTGTCGACATTGCCTGCATGCAATCGTGTTAACATGAACGAAATACAAAAATAACAAAAAGAATCAAAAAGAAGTTGAGAAAAAAAAGAAAAAAAAAGAAAATTGGTAACGAAAATATCCCAACGACAACGGGCCGATCGATTGGAATGCCATCGAATAAAATGAAACTATACGATCATAGTGATAGCATTGGCAGATCGAAAAGCCAGAGGTCTTATGCTTATATGCACCATAGCTATGAAGTCGTTGCTAATATGAATAGTGATAACCAATAAATAGTTTTAATGAATACATCCTAATATGGTGTCGTTATTAATCCAATAGTTCGATTCAATCGCTGCTTTTCGTGGTACGATTTTGGTTTGGTTTGTATTTGTGTTTGTTTGGTTTCTCCCCCCATCTCCTTCTTCGGTTGCTTCATGTTGCCACTTCTTTTTTTTCTTTTTTCTCTATATTATTTTTCCTTTTTACTAAACGGATATCGCATAGACGCGAATGAACCATTCAAATCGGCGCATTTTATTCGTGTAAGCAGAGAGGCTCTCATGAAGACCAGCATTTACAATTTACATTACAATTGAAGAATGAAACGATATTCATTCGGTTGCATCAGCATGAATTACTCATAGCTCATACTTCGATGAAATGAAGATAATGCCCTGAACCCATTCACAGCCAAACCAAAGTTATCATCGGTCAAAAGTTCTTTGGACAATTGTGTGTGTGTGTGTGTGTGTGATATTCATAATGCATGAGCATCAAACATAAAATGTGAAAATTTGTGCATCGGGAAATCTTCAATCTCCGATTCTTCATTCTGGTTTGAAATTTTTGTTCGTATTTGTTGGCTCACATTTTCAATTTGTGGTTTGTGTGTTTTTTTTTCTTTTCTTTTCTTTTTTTCGAATTTTTCATGAGAAATCCATAGAATCGAACGAATGAAAACTTTTTACAAAACATGCATACATCATTCGAGTTGAACAGTTCATTCGTTCACAAAAACAACATATATAAAACAAAAGAAATGAGAACGATAAAGAAATATCACTTTGGTAAGGATCACGACGTTAGTTTTCCACACGATATTACATTGCTGAAAGTGTGCTCTACAAACATTTATGATTTATCATTCGTTTAATTCCGTGAAAAATGTTTTTGCACGGTTTGCACTTTGGTTGGGCCATTTCGAATCAGGTTGGCCATTTCGTTTGCAATGCATTATTACAATGTTTTGTTGCCGTCGACCAAAAATAAAAAAGAAAAAACCCACCCATTTTAAACTAGTTTATACATTATTATATTTCTGGTCCAGTTTGATTGATATTCAAGGATCCTGAGCACGGCTTCATTTTTTTTTCGATTGTCTTTTATTTTCATTAACTGAAGCACTAAAAACGAAAATGTTTCGATTTTCAATGAGCAATGATCTTTAATCCATAGAAAACATTATTCTAGCTGGCATCCGTTGAACGAACATTTTATTTTGTTTTGTTTCGTTTGGTTTTTTTTCTTTCTATAACATAAAATTTGCACACGACAGTGAATTTACGCACTGTGAATATCATGAATCATGCTATGCATTGCAATGTGATTGTTGGCATTTCGAACGAATAATAATGGAACCAAACCGTGTTTACATCAGTTAATTATTTATTTATTTTCAATGGAATTTTTTTTCGAAGTTTGAGAGAATGGTTTTGTTTATTCGACGACAAGATCGAGTTGATGAGAAAAAGAAAGAGGCACACAGAGAGTGTGTGTGTGTGTGTGTGAGAGAGAGAGAAAGGGAGTGAAATAGAATGAACATTGAACACTCTATTTTTCGTACTAACGTTATTATACAAACTATTTCAACGGTAATCAAAGCAACTCTGTTGTAAAAGCAGGAATTACTTTAACATATTTTACGGTTATATTTCCTTTGGATTTAATTTCGAATGTGCCTTGGCCAATGTTTTATGCTTCATTTGCTGCAAATTATTTTCAGGTGTGTGTGAGAGAGAGAGAAAGGGAGTGAAATAGAATGAACATTGAACACTCTATTTTTCGTACTAACGTTATTATACAAACTATTTCAACGGTAATCAAAGCAACTCTGTTGTAAAAGCAGGAATTACTTTAACATATTTTACGGTTATATTTCCTTTGGATTTAATTTCGAATGTGCCTTGGCCAATGTTTTATGCTTCATTTGCTGCAAATTATTTTCAGTTTTTTTTTTTTTTTATTTTTTTTTTTTGTATTTCGTTCCACTCCATCTTTTGTTTCATTCTGATGTTTGCCTCTGTAAATTTCATTTCTCTATCGGTTTGTTTTGTTTTTCGTTTAAACATCCGTACGAAAATTCCTGCACTTTTTACCAATAGGTGCACCGGAATGGTACTTTGTGGTTTTACGATAGTTTATTTTTGTAATACACTTGGCGATGTGTGATGGAATGGTACTTCATGAAAGCGGACGACTTACATCGAAAAAAAAAAAAAAACAAAACAAAACCAAAGTGAAGCCAACCACACTGCACGAGGAATAACTGCTGCAGAAGAGTATATCGAGTGCATACCTACAGAATGAAGCGGAAAAAAAAGTACAATACATAATGAAAACACACCGAAAAAACAGAGCATTACTCAAAGTAAGAAGAGAAAAAACAATCATCGTCAACAGCCACAGCAACAACAACAACAATGTCGACAACGTCGACAACGTAGAAAAAAAGACGATTGATTCAACTTAAAGAAGAGAACATGGAAAATTGCATTGCAAATGTATTCGTTTACAATATTCAACATATATGCATATAAATAAAATATATTTTGTCTCTTCATCTCTGTGATGTTTTTATATTTTGATTTTTTTTTTTCGTGTCAGCAATGCTGATGAGTGAACGATTGCCAGTGCTGGATGCACAATGCACAAATACTCTCAGCGCGCATAGCCGAACCAACAAACGAATGACAGCAGCAGCAGCAGCAGCAAAAGCTTCGTGATATATATGTTTGAGTGTGCGTCTTTATCTTGGCCATAGATGCTCAAATAGCATATGAAGCAATCAATGAATGAATGAATGATGAGAGAAGAGAAGAAAAACAAAAAAGCTGCTATGCAACTGGATAATCAGCTCATATGTGCGAAGCATACGAATCAAAATGCAAACAACAACAGAGACAAAAAAAAAAAAAGCAAACAGCAGAAACAAAAACAAAAAAAATTAAATAAAAGTCAATACGAAAAATTAAAATTGAACGAACACCGTCCTGGCGAAAAAAGAAAATCTTTAAATGTATTAGGGCCATCCGAGGTGGATTCAATGCATCGAGGAATCATCTGATGAGCATAAAATTAAAACAAAAAGGAAATAGCTAGCCGGCAATAGGTTGTGTGTTCTTTCCTTGTTTTCAATATATACAAGAGAAGAATTGAAAAAAAACCAACAAAACTATTCGCATGGTCTTCATTGCTGGCCCCGGCACCTCCAAAAGCTTCAATAAATGAACTGAATGTTATGGCCAATTTCTTTTCACAGCATAATTTGCTGGATGTTTTTTATTGGTGTTGCGTATTTGCAATTTTATTTTATTTTTTTAAACTCTGCGCCAGTATTTTGTACATTGATTTTATAGTGTCAGCAACCAGCATCACAAACGTAATGAAATGAGAATGAAAAGGAAACAAAAATAACATTGGTATTCAACGATCCAAACGAAGAGCAACAAAAATAGTACGGCTTTGTATTGTTAAATTTTAATCTCTCAACAATGAGAATGCACACTGGAAAACATATTGCAAGCAAAATAACACAAAATGTAATTAACCAACTTACATTGTGTCTTTTTAGCATAGCCATAGAAAATCCAAAATTTTAGCCAAAGTCTGAAAAGAAAAAGAGACAGCAGGAGACAGATAGAGAGATAGAGAGAGGGAGAGAGAGAGAAAGAAGAGAGAAAAGCAGCGGCGCACACACCACAAAACGCCAAGAACAACAGCAAGCCAACGATTAAAAAACGGCTAAATAAACTAAATCTGGAATGGAAAAGCACTTCTTCACGGATGTGCTCGTGCTTCATTTGAACATTGAATTTCAATAGTTGTTAGTTGTTATATTGGACGGTTTTTTGTTTTGTTTTGCATGTACCGAGAATTGATCGAAGACAGCGTTTAGACGGTAGAGAGCTATAGATTTTATTTCAAACGTATATTTTTCATTTCAGTTCATCGTGGATTTTAGCAATTTGGAAAAATCGAAACGTACAACAAAACAAAACAAAATAAAATGAAATGAAATGAAATGAAATGAAACGAAATGAAATAAAACGAAGGAAAAGCGCAACCAGCTCAACGGCAAAACATCGAAAAGAAACCAAACACTATTTCGCTACCATGAATAAATATATCAATGTGAAATTGCATTACTCACGGCGTCTTAGCCCTTATTCATCTTTATTTCTATTCGGTTTTTGCTATTTGATTCGATCGATGTGTCTAGAGCGCATATTCTATGGGCTAAGTATTTCTTGTGTTTTAAAAGTTGCGCTTTTTAACTTTTATATACGGTATGTACCGATGGGATGCAGCTATATCAAATTAAATGCATTTTTTATTTTTTATTTATTTTTTTTTTTTTTTGGTTTCGGTTTTTTGTTCCCGGTCTTTTTTGTTGTTGGTGTTCCAGCACATGGAATATTTTATTTGCTTCTCATATATTCATTATTATTGTGCCCGCGCCATCTAGATACTAAAAAGAAAAAAGAAAAAAAAAAGAAAATAATGTAAAATAAAATAATACTCATAAGAAATGTGAAGATACATGAAAAGAACAAGGCGTTTCGAGACGAGAGCCAAAGCAGCATAGCAAATAGCAAATAGCAGATAGCAAAAACACAACATAACTGCAAAATATTGCAAATTGAATTATCTAAATTTGTTTTAAACTCTTTCCATCCAATACGAGAGAGATCATATGAAATAAATTAATTCAATTGCTAACAAAGTGCTAAAAAAGATCTTCTGATATGCATGTTAAACGATAGTTGATTGTCCGCCAGAAATTCCAGAAAACAATTATGTTAAACACGATATATTGAAGGCATTCGAGAAAAATTATTATCAATCTGCATTGGGTTTCTACTTTATTCCCATAATTCAATTTTGGCTGGATGAATTTCAGTTGAGTTCAGTTGGTTTCAGTTGTAATCTTCTCACAAAACGGTTGACCATTGAATGGCCAAACAATCGACACAGAGGGGAAACAACGGAAAATGAATAAAAGCGGAAGAAAAATATGACATGAAAAATGAAAAGCTCTTGTGATCGGTCAGCTATCAGAACATGACTTATTTAAATTGAATTTATCCTACCTGAAGTTAAACCGAGAGATCAATTTTTGTTGTTTTTTTTTGTGGTGTTTGTGAAATTAATTTTTTTTCTTTCTCATATTCTGTTGCCGTCTTCGTAATCGCTTGGTCAGTTCGTGTTTGTTTCATTGAAAGAGTACATGGCAGCACGTGACAGGACGTCACTAAGTTTGAAATCTGCACATGATTTACTTCAATGAGAATCGATTCGTTTTTCGCGCACCACAAGAAACAAATAATCGGTTCGCTATTGGAAAATTAAATGGATAATATGAGCAGCGACAGTGACAGCGACAGCAACAGCGACAATGGCATAGGCCCTCTTGACGAGAGAGAAACGATAAAAGAACGAAAAATGACAGGTCGTTGCAAATTGCATCGAGGTGAGAAACATAACACTTATATGCAAATTATTTTGGTATGGCAATTTAATTCATGATATCCATGTTTGTCGTGTATGCGCAAGCGCGCGTGCAAAAATAATAAAACCACCGAAAATAAAACCACCTTTATGTGTACATAACGTAAAGCGAATAACAATAATAATACAATAAGAAATTATCATAATGAAAATGGTGCACATTGAACATCAATTTGAATTAAAATACCATATAATCAATGGTCGATGGTGGACATTTTCTCAGCAGTTGCGAATGCATTGCATTTATCATTTTTTTTTTTTTTTTTTTGATGAAAATGGCAATATCAACTTGAAAATGAGTGATTATGAATAATAATAATAATCAGTGATCATGATTACGAATTACGATAAATATGTGACCAGTGTACATGTGTATCGCATTCGTTGAGTGCTGACATTTGTAGTGCATTGTAGTGCAGAGCAGTGCAGAACAGCAATGAGAAGCATATTTTGTGTATCATTTCCACTGTCCACTGTCCACTGTCCACCTCGTTTTTATTATTATGTTTTCAAAGGCATTTCATTATTCTCATGTCTTTTGCCAATCCATTCGTTCGTTTTATCGTTTGCTCGTTCCGTCATTCATGCCATTCAGTTCCACTTTCAATCCAATGTCCACGAAATATAACTTATGAGGTGGTGACAACACTTATGTAATATTACGGGGCAATTTTCGTTATTTCGTTATTTCAGTAATAAGTAATTTCCTCTTGAAACGGTGCCTAAGATCTTTTTGTTGACAAGTTTGCGGACTCGTTAAATTCATTGACGTTTTTCGTTTCAGATTTTGTTTTTTTTTTTTTCATGTAGTGTCATATTTAAGGAGCTCTTTTGGCATACTTCGTGTTTGGTGTTTTTATTTTTTTTTTGTTTTTTTTTCTTTTTCTTTCTTTTTCGTTGAAAAATTAATTCAATTATTTCCCGAAAATTGAATGCCATTGCACAATTTACACGAGATACTCGAATTCAGATGCAAAAAGAGACTCTTTTTTTTTTTTTGCGTTGAAAAAAGGAAAAAATTTCAAAAAGAAGAGACAATCGATTCGAATACCTACATTACAATTGTACATGACATTCGTGAATTCATTCATGCAAGCGATAGGCTCTTCTTTTGGACAGGTATTCATTCTCAAACACACACACACACACACACAGATGTTTGCATTTTGTCATCACTTTACAACTTCAAGTTTATAACGTACACTGGCACATTCTTTCTATTCTTGTTGCGTACGTTCTGTCTTTCGTTCGTTCGTTTGTTCGGTTCCATTGCGATCATCTGATAATAAATGGAATGAAAAACATTTGTAGTACAGTTACGTATCGAATTCGAAATGTTTGTCATTATTCAGTAGCCATAGCATTTGGAAATTGTCACTGGCAATTGCTTCAGCTTCACATCTTTCGGGCAGTTTTTCTATCTATAAGCGACCAACATCAAACTAGAAGTACCATTCATTGAATTAATGACAAAGATTTTATTTCGATAATGTTAAAAAGAAGAACACAACGTAAAACGTAAAATGATTTTCCCTAACAATGATTATTATTATTATTATTTATCATAACCGATTTTTATAAAATAGTATTTTCTTTTTGTTTTTTTTTTTTTTTTTTTTCTTATTTTTGAATTGTGTTTTTATCGATTAATGCCAAATAACGATCACTATCCGTAAAATGGCAAAATTCTAAAATGGCACATGTAATGTGTTTATCATTATTATTACACCATAAAGATTGCAATGCTCCCAAGAGAAGCAAATGAAAAAGAAAAAAAAAAAGAAAAAAGAAAATCATTGTTCAATTCATTTAAAAGAATAATCAGGAAAACGTAATAGGACCATGCACACACAAAAGATAAAAGATGCCCGTTTCAAAGTCAAATACTTTGTTTTGTTCATTCATTTTAACTCAATTAGCTATTCAATGCGTCGGTGCACAATGCTAATGCTATGTGCCACTACAAACTACATGGCCACAAGCTACAATCTATCTACACGAATCATAGTGCAATCAAAAGCAACAAAGAAAATAATAATGGAAATGATGAAAAATGAGCGGCATCCTTTGAATGAATGTTCGTAAATGAAATGATGCTTAAATGAGCATTCAGCATTCAGGTAAACGTCGAAAATTGTTTACAATTCATTTAAAGGTATTTTGGTGGTCTCATCATCAATACATTCAAATCATTTACCATTTTATTTGACGCTTGATATTATACTAATGTACAAATTGTTCGATACCTTAATTTTTAAGTTTTAATTTTCAACCACACACACACACACACACACACAATAGTTAATAAAAC
>GL501517.1:1217491-1238519 GCA_000149185.1 Mayetiola destructor
AAAAAAAAAAAAAAATTGATTGAAACTCAAAAGCAACATTCTTACAAAAGCGCTTCAGATAAGTGGTATGCAATTTGGTCGATTCTAGTTTTTTGCAATTATTTCATTTTTGATCGTAAAAAAAAAAAAAAAAAAAAAATGTTGAAAGAACGATGCAGAAGGCATTCTTTCAAATCGTTATAACTTATAACTTATAACTATAACGCATATATGCTTATCTTATGCGATTGGATGAGAATAATTGTTCGGCACAGTGATCTCAATGGTTTGCTTTCTTGGATCATTTTCTTTTTTCAAATTTTTCTTGCCGTTGATAGTCCGAACGATCCAATGTACATAGTAATATGCTATGTGTGCTGTGTTTTGTGGAACAGAAGAAGGAATATTCAGTTGTATTGGAGCTTCTGCTTTGCCATATAATTATGTTTTAATCTTCGACATCATGCAATTCATAATCCACTTTTTGTGGATTTCATACACAAATTCAATCGATTGCAATGAATTTCAAAGAAGACGAGGCGAAGAAACACTACAATACACACATACACACACATTTTCTCATGTGATATCAAACACTTGCACACAATTCCAACAAAACCAAATGAATAAATGATGCAAAATTAAAAACAGCAAAGGAAAAAAACAGTTTCTTAAAGACTTTGATTTTTATTATGGTCGAATTCAATAATAATGAAAACAATACATGCTGAACTTGCGCTCATACATCTTAACTCATCCGAAAAGTTTGATGGTTGAATGTTTGATGTGATGTACACGAATCGTTCGAAGTTCGATGGTAAGATTCTTTAACCGTCGACCATCCACATACATCCACATTGTTTCGCATTCGATCGTTTACTTCTTTTCTCTGTTTTTAACGTTTAATATTTTTATGTTTTTTTTTCTTCTTTTGTTTCCTTCCTCTTTTACTCCGTTTGTGCACTGCAGTGATTTAGTTCGTTAAATATGTTCTCTTCGTTCAGGATTAGAACAATTTTTATTGTCGATTGCTATTTCGCATTGGTTTATTTGAATGCGGTAGATGCGTATCGAGCTAATATTTCATATACTTGCCGTTTCCAATTGGGACGTTTTTCGTGTGAACCTGTATTTACATGATGCCGAAAATGAAAAGATCTTTACACTTGGCTATATTAACTCAACCAATTCTTTCATCTCTCTCTCTCTCGTTTCATTTTGTATTTTGTTATTTTTTTATTCTTTATTTCATTCATTTTATTCGTTTCACGTTTATGAAGCTTTACAGTTTGATGTTTAATGTTTACATTCTTTGGTTGCATTTCGTTTTGCTCCTTTTGCCAATTTTGGTTTCGTACTCGAGTGTATATATTCATAAATTATAATTAGTAACATAAAGCGAATGCTAGTGAGCATTTGAAAGGGAGATGATCGAAAGATGAGAGCGAATAAAAGAAAGAAATGTACAGAAGAAGAAAAAATAATGCGCATAAAAATGCATTTACTTGGGCATATGAAAAATATAAAAATAATAATAATAATAATGATAGCAACAAACAAAAAAACAACAGCAAGCACATCCAATAAACCGGAATCGAACAAACATAACATTATGGCTTTACGATCCAGGACTATCGGAATGATGTCACACAATTTATATGTATAATATCAAGATGAGATGATTATATCTGGAAGTTTGTACATCATTTGAAAGCAACAAACGCACTCACACAGACACAACGCTCGATTGATTCGCAATTCGCAATATAACTTCTGCGATTCATTTTGGAGCAAACACTTAGCAAACCAAATAATCAGAAACACACACACACAGGCTAAAAAAACACCAACCAAGATACAATTTGTTTGAGTCTAGGAATATAATTGAAACTGGTCAATGTACAGTGATTTATTATCTTTGCAATTTTCTTCATTTCTATATTGGGTTGAAAGAGGAGAATAAGAAGAAGACAAAGACGATGATGATGGAGAAAAAAAATGCTTTGCGCGAAACATCAACTGATTGAATCCATGAGAAGTCATTTATTTCTGTTTTTAAACTGATTTGAGAAAAATTGCTATGCATATTGTTTAACAAAATGTTTTCAAATGCAACATTCAACACCATAGCTAAACATTCACCCGCCTATTGTGAAAAATTGGTTTTTTTTACTTCTGTCCGTCCAGTTCCTGTATCTGTTTTCGTTGTCGTGGCTGTTTCGGTTGTTGAGCTGTTTTTTTTCTTCTTTTTTTTGCATTTTAATTTTGAAAATAGAACATGACTTGTCTGTTTCGATTTTACCTTGGAACCAACATACAAATCAATTTCATGCTGTCATTTTGTTATCCAACAATGTTTTCAACCAAAAAACCAGACAATGTTTTCGATGCAATTAATTGTTGTATATTTTTTTTCTCATGTGGTTGTTAGTTGTGAGTTGTTATACCGCTGACTAAATCTAAATGAATTCGAATTAAAGAATTAAAGGCGCGTCAGAGGGAGGGAGAGAGAGAGAGAGAGAGAGATAGAAAGAGAAGAACAAAAATGCATTTCACGATTCATTTGAATTGAAATCGGGAGAAAATTGATTTAATTTTTTCTATTCTCGTTCTCAATTCTTGAAATGCTCCCTAAATGCGTGATTGATTCATAGGCTCAAAACAGAGAACAAAGAAAATACCCATTCAAAACGGGAGCAATTACAATTGTAAAATTGTTTCATTTTTCCGCTTCTAGTGAATCAATCAAAATTTATTTAAATTTCGTGTGTGAATGAATTGATTTTTGACTGAACGATTGATTCAGATCATAAATTGAATCCGTTCCAACATAATCTGGCTGTCCGTCGACTTAAAAAGAATGCAAAACTCTCGGTTTTTTTTCTCCAAAGATTTTGGACATTACAGTCGAGCAAAAAAAAACCAGAATGTTAACATAAATAACCTTTTGCCAAAGATGGCTAAAAACCTAAAAGACATTCGATTTCAATTATTTTTGAAAAGTTTTTGATTTTCTTGGCTTCAATATTGGAATAACTAAATTTAACTGAATACGATCGTTAAGACAGTGAATGTATCGTCGATCATCGAATATCGCCCATCATTCCATCGAATAGAACAATGAGATAAGTCGAGGCGATGATAATTTAATTAACTGTGGTATTTTTTTGTTCTCCTATCGAGCCAAACCATGCAAAGGAAGAATATATTGTATAGTTTGAGACGTTTGTTTAGTTGTGCATTGTGCATATTTTCGAAAAAGTGATTGAAAGTTTCGCAGAGGCAACGATGTGTGAAATTTTTCGAAAGCCCCAAATGAAAACATTCATTTTGATTATTTTGTTTAACATACAAGTATAACACACATCGACGACCAAATAATGTTGTTTAAGATGATTGTTCGAAATTCCTATATCGTTCGTTCAACAGGAGCGCGCATACATTTACACACACACGTCGTGCATATTAGACCCGTTTAACATTTAATTTCATTAGGTGATGATGTTGTTGTTGTTGTTGGTTTTTTTCTTCTTCTCATTCAGTTCTTTTGTATATTTGTTTGCGTTGTGTATGTTGTAACACGGAATTCACATTATTTTTCTATTCTCATTGAAAATTAAAATTGTAGACAAGCTGCATCCACATCAACCACGACGTTGAGTTAAACTTAAATTTCCTCTATTTTGTCCATTTTCAATTTCCCGAATGGCTTTTGAATCTTGATTCGAATTTTGCTTTATTTGCTCATCATTTATTTTCATTTCAGAAAAAATTTACGCTGATGCTACAAGCCCTGGACATGTATAACATTTCTTATCCAAGTAAGTGAACCAGCGAACACATTGAATATTTTATTTACGAATTCGAAATTCGAAATTCATTTGATTTCCTTTCACCCTAATCAATTATTATGAACATTCTGAATTCTGGTATTTGGAAGCGAATAAAATATCAAATCGAACCGACATAAAATCAATGAATGGATACAGCGAATCGAACCAATTTAAATGCGCATGTCGAATGATTATGCGATTGAAAAAGTGTTTTTTTTTTCTGTATTTTCCTTTCAATTTTGTGAAATTCATTGATGATAATAATAATGATAAATAGAATCGATTAAAGGGTTCATCATTGATTTGATACGCATTCCGATGCTGAGTTGAACGATCGATGCAACCCAAATTAAATGGAATGAAAAAAGAAAAAACCAGAAAAAAAACACATCTATCCATTCAATGGTAATATCAATTTCCAATCAAAGTGTTTTCGATGACATTTGTCTTTCTTACGCTTCTTCTTTTTTTTTGATTTACGGCTCCCTTTTTTTCATTCATTCTTTGTTCCTTTTTCTTTCGGATGGGATTCCGAATGGTAAGCAATTCAATTAGCATATTGGCTGGTTAAATTATTCATGTGTAATGAAATTGATTCGCTCATCATCGTCCATCACCATTTAAAAACCGAATCCTAGACTGTTCGTTCATTTCATTTTCGTTATTGCTTTTATTCCCATCTCAAAAATAATGTTTTCGCACCGTCATTTATCATTTAAATTGAATTCACATTGTTTTGAAAAGCACATGTTCTTGTTTTTCTTTATCTTTAAATTTTAATTTTATTTTTTTCGTCAAACGTCGAAAATGTTTATTCACAGTTTCCGAGCAATTAATTGAAGAAGCTTCTTACTCTGGTGTTATTTCTCCATCACCAGAATGGACAACCCTCGATTATATCGGTAAAAATGCGCATATCACATATCGGTAAGTTTGCACAAAATATCCACATGCCATGGCTCATGTGTTGGATCACACATCAGTGTGTGTCCGCTATGTATCCATTTCATGAAATTTAATATTCAGCTATCAAATGTTATGAATAAATTCATAAATTATTTTGCCGTTTTTTTTTTTATTTTATTTTCTCCTCATTCAAAATTCGGTTTGCGTTGCATTTGTTAAACATTCTGTTCTTTTCTTTATATATTTTCGGGGCCACAGTGTTCGCGTTCAATGCTCAGAAAATTATTATAACACAACATGTACGACATTTTGTCGGCCACGAAATGATCAATTCGGACATTATACATGCTCTGAGCTTGGGAATAAAGTTTGCCTGAACGGTTGGCAAGGAGCCAATTGTGAAAAAGGTAAGCGATACTTATAAATCAAAAGAAAAAAAAAATAAATAAATAAATAAAAATTTATTTATACAAACTATCGAATGACCATAAAATGCGACAAATAAACTGATATTCATACACATAATACCGTTATTTGATCGTTTTAGCCATCTGCAAACAAGGATGTCACGAACAGCATGGAAGTTGCGAAAATCCCGGCGAATGCAGGTAGGATTTTGAAAAAAAAATATTTTGTTAAGGATTTTTGATTTTTATGTCCGGCAAATCCGGAATACATTTTGTTTTTGTCTGCTTTTTGTGAGCAGCTGTCATTTTAACCACACGATTGAGCTCACATTTCAGGATATGCTTAAGCATTAACATTCAATTCATTAAGAATATTGATCAAATTTGTTTTCGTGATTATGTCACACTTCGTCGCGTACGAATTATTTACGGTTATTAATGCTATTGCTATTATCATTATTATTGTATTGTATTGTATTGTATTTTGTGCAAGGCTAGTAAGCTAATTTCGTTTGTAGGTTTAATTTTTTTTAACCTTAGGATCCGAACGAACATTTCATTATTTGATCGATGCTCTCCATTATCTAATTGAAATTAATAATTTTCTCTTTTTTTTCTCGATAAAATCACGAAATTCCTTTATCTTTCACAATTGATTCAGTAACGAAGCAACGATTATTTTTCTTGATTGTTATTCGATTGTCGATCTATGATCAAAAACGAAATTAGCTCATTGTTTAACATTGATAGGATGGATACGGACGCGTTTCATTTTCTCGATTTTCTTATTTTCTTGTTACGGTTTTTTTTTCTCAAACAAATTGAACGAAATCATCTATTCGGGCATTCAACACCAATCGTCTCGGCTGGTACAAAAAAAAAAAAAATAAAAAATAAAAAATAAAGAACAGAAAAAATAAAACAAAATGATGATCGCCTTAACATAAAGGGACCATTGAATGCTATGGAAAATCAAAAGAATTCATTGAATTCATTGGAAGAAGTGCTCAATTGCAGTAATTTTATAATTAAATAAATCACGAATCACATTATGTCATGATTTAATGTGCTTTATTCTCTTTTGTGGTGAATGAAAAGAAAAAGAAAAAGTTAAGAAAAAAAAAACATCATCTAATAACAAGCATACATAATATAATTGTTGCGTAGTTTGTAAAGAATAAAATTAAAACGAAAAACTGTACACAGTAGAGGAAAATGAACAACAGCCAGAGCCGCAGCCACAGTAACAGTAACAATAGCATTAAAGTAAAATTGTGTGTTGCATTATAAAAAGCGTCGGTTTGTGCGCAACCCCATGGTCCATGGTCTACTCTTCTTATCGATTATTGTCTAACTAGTAAGTAAAACTTTTGAATTGTACACCGATGTCCGATTCAATGTTTTACTGCACACCGTATTAGATATTGTAGTTTTGAGCATTGTCGGCGAAGACAGGAAAATAATACTGTATAAGTAAAAACAAGAAATAACCCTATAATTTGTGATCCGTAAGTTCAACTGAATGAATTAATTCTGTGATCGGTCGATGTAATTCATTTTTAGTGAGATTTGTTGTTTTCATTTCTTTCTGAAATATCACAGCGCTTCTATCCCTGTAAAAACACACCAACGCTTACCGAAAAAACGATTTTCATAATCAAAATGCAATTACAAAGACTAGACAAATTGCCCAATTTTTTTTCTTTTCGCTTTCTGTTCAATATTTTCGATCCATTAAAATTGTAACCTTTAGTCTTTAGTCCTGTTTAAACTCTTTGGCGCTCGCATTTTCTCGCATTTATTTCTTCATTTTTTTGCCAAGCAATTTAATTTCGAACAAAAATTCAACTGTATTCTCAATAATTTATTGGAATTTCTGGTCCGCATTGTGAAAAGGTTTTGACTATTTGAAATGGACTTACAAAACAATTCAAGTCAATGGACTGGACCTCCCAAGCAAATGATTCACTTGAAAAATTGTAATTTTCACCGAAATATTCCATCGTATACTTGGAATTTGGAATTTGGAATAGCAGAAGCATTCACAAATTTCAACGATTACTAATCGATGCTCATTAATATTTAAAACACTTAAAAGACCGTATTTATCCCTGAATTCAGCTTCGTTACACCGAAATTCAAATTAGAATACGCATGAAATGAGCGAGCATAACATCACAAATTTAATTCCATTCACACATTGAAAAGAACAAAATGAAAAAGAATTTCGGGCATTTTTTGTTCTTCTTCTTCTTCTTTTTCTTCTTCTTTTTTTTCTCCCTCCGGTATGTTTATCGAGCGTTCAATGAAACCCAAGTGCGACACTGATTCATGAGAGATTCGTGAATTGATGGTGGTCATTTCATTCAGCACTTCATTCACACTAATTCGTTACGGAAATATTCATCGGGTTGCGGTGTCTGGATGTGATCAGTGTTCACTGTGTTCGCTCTATTCATGTTCGAAATTTAACAATTTTTGTCGGATCTGTCGGTGCAGTTAGGTGTGCATGTCATACGAACCACCGGAACAATATGTATTCACAAATTTCTTACATTTAGTCAATGATGTTATGAACAACATAGAGAAAACAAAAAAAAAAATTACAATATGAGCTAATACAATTTTGTACGTGCATCTCATCCATATTCAATTCTACAACAATTCATCGAAATGAAGAACTTGTAAAAGAGAATTTGCCATTGTTGTGTTGAGTTTTTTCTCTTATTTAATCTCTGTATCGCTTAAAAATGATCATCAAATTATGAATGGCTTTATTTTTTGAATGAAAAATAAAACTATTCTTATTCTTTAACACATCGCGTTCATTCTTAAGTTAAGAGTCTAATCATTTTTTGGAAGAAAAAAAAACAAAACAAAAACTATGTATAAGCGTTTAAATCGAAATCAATGACATCCACGTAAAGCTATAGAAATAGAAAGGAGAATGATGTGAGAAAGACAAAGGAAAAGAAGAAGAAGAAGAAAAAAAACACGGATAAAAATAAAAGAAATAAAGAAATAAACGAGAGACCAACTCGATATATATGTATGATAAATTGTATATCATGTAACATGTAACCGAAAAAAAAGAGGAGAAGAAAAGAAAAAGATGAATCGACCTGATGATCATTGTCCAGTTAAATAGCACATCATTTGGAAATTAGTTATTTCAATTTATTACAATCGTTAATTACATCGTTTTATGTTATAATTTTCTGAATAATTTAGAATCAATTCATTCAACCTAGGTTAGTTTGTATGAATTTGAGTTGGATTGATGACAGCTTGATGGCATAGTTTGATAAAAAAAAAAAAATAAAAAAAAAATGGTTAAATAAATGGAAATCCAGGAAGAGAAATTTTTATTCCAATGATCCGATTTATTTTAAATATTATGCGACAACAATGCAACAACATTGATCGGATTAAATTGGCTGCATTCAATTGTTATCAATTGTTTTATCAATCCGTTTTACAGTGAAGTCTCAATAAAAGAACCATTTTTCAAATGATGCATATCAAAATTGGTTGTCGAAACGGTGTTCGTAAAAACATACAGAAAATCATTCTACAAGAACCATTAGGGGAAACTATGCTGTTTATTGAAATTATTCATTTATCTTCGAAACGAAATCCCATATTTAATATCTATTTTATTATCAAATTTCAGATGTCGACCAGGTTGGGAAGGTCCATTATGTGATCAATGTATGGTTTATCCCGGATGTAGACATGGATATTGTAATGGAACGCAATGGCAATGTATTTGCGATACAAATTGGGGAGGCATCCTTTGTGATCAAGGTATTTATGAGAATTCATTTTTTGTTATATATTTTAACAAATGACGATGAAAAAAAAAGCAAAATATATCGACTTTACGGGCCGATCGATACATTTAAAAATCCAAAATAAATGAAGTTATCACATAGCCACTTGTCAGATCAAATGCTACAATATAATCAACCGACACACACACACACAAATAATAATTCGATTAATGATAGAAAAAGATTAACTAGTATTCACTTTATTTAAAAATTATTAATTTTCTTTATGGTTAATTTTCATATTCAAAACCAAAATCGTTTGGTTAAATGAGTGCATATGGTTCCGAAATTTATATCGGAAATGATATATGTTAACCAAACAGCCATCCAATACAATACAATATTTCACCCCTATTTCAAATCCAATTAAACTATACCAAGGTATTGCATCCGTCATGCCATTGATGCGTCGAACAATGAATGTTCATTAGTTGGATTGTATGTGGTTTTATTTTTTTTGGGCTATCAAGTGGCCGACCTATGAAATAGAGTCAAGGCGTTAATGTGTTAGAACGTGAAGGGATTCAATTTAATAACAATAATCGATGCATAACACATATGTATACATCGAACACAACTGTTCTATAAATTTTTTTTTTCTCCATCCCAAGTAAAGAATGCAAAATGAAAAACAAAAACCAACAACGCATCCCTCATTGCACTACAGAATGCTATAGATAAATGGCAGAAGCGCAACAGCAATGACAATGATACATTTATTGAATTGTACATTCTATATTGCATATGTATCGTTGTGTCCTTGGTCCTTGTTGGCTGTGACGAGGGAAACTATTATTATTATTGTTATTATTATTATTGAATAAAAAGTATGTCACTAAGGCAAGTGTGCGGTCATATGGTTACAATTGAAAGATAAACAATAAAGAAAAAAAATTTACTGTGTGCACAATGCACAATGTACGCGCACTGTTGAACAGAAAATAAACATACAAAAGAAATGATTTAAAATCCTTTTGTCAGATCCCCTTATTGTAAATAAAAATGAACCGCAATGCATTATTTTTTTTCTCCTAGATATACAAATATACGGAGAACAAAAAATCGTTCCGCATAATTTAATTCAAAGTTGAAATAAACTTTAGTTTATTATTTTAACCTTCGTTAGGTAAGGGTTGATCAGGAAGTGAATTGGTCATGTGTTTCAATTTGAAAAAGGATTAGCTACACTTTATTTGGCGGCATTTTGATCGATCATTCAGAATGAAATACTCAAATAAATTATTTTATCATGTGTATCGTCACAAAATGCTGTGTATTTATTGAATTTAAATCGTTAAAAAAATGCCGGATTATAACGACTTAGCGCATTCATGTGTATATTTGAGCAAATATATATATATATATCGAGATAAATGTTTAATTGTCTATATTTCATTGTATTCACAGATTTAAATTATTGTGGAACACATGAGCCATGTATGCACGGTGGAACATGCGAGAATACGGCACCAGATCGCTATCGTTGCACATGTGCAGAAGGATTATCTGGCGATCGATGTGAAATTGTTGAGCATCCGTGCGCAACACAGCCATGTAAAAACGGTGGCACGTGTACGTTCAAGGTATTCCAAGCATTTTATTTTTAATAGATTTTTAAAATTTTAAGAATCGATATCAATCGATTGATTTATTTCCGATTTTCGATGTTTAATGTCGGATTAGCATCCGTTGTGGCATTGAGCATTATTACCAAGACCATTTGGCCTGTATTTGATTTTGATTTTATTTTGATCAATTCATTCACGTATTTGTGTATCATTTGTATTCGAAAAGAATGTGAACAAATATAATGGGAACAGCAGCAGGGATAATGATAAGGGGATTATGGAGCAAACAACACCAGTTGTTGTGCGTCGTGGAATGCGTGGAATGAGCTCAATGGGTAAACCGGGAGGCATTCGATCGACAAGCGAAACAAATATCATTACATCGAATAATAATGCAGCAAAAATGGTAACATCAACAACACCGAATAATGAATTTATATGCACATGTCCGACAGGATGGACGGGTCCAACGTGCGAAATAAGTGAGTTCATTAATCATTATTTTCTATATTGATCAAAAAATTGAATGGCTCTGTTATGCAGATATTGATGAATGTTCGGGCGATCCCTGTGAACATGGTGGAACATGTATTGATCTTGTTGGCGGTTTTCGATGTGAATGTCCACCCGAATGGACTGGATTTACATGCGAAATTGGTGAGTTGAAATTATTTTTGAATTTGACAAAGAAAAAAACTTTAAAATTCAATTATAAATATCATGCATAGATGTGAATGAATGTGAATCGAATCAACCATCAACGTTAGGTCCATGCATTAATGCTGAATCGTGTACAAATACACCAGGAGCGTTTGTATGTACATGTTTGGATGGTTGGAGCGGACCAACTTGTGCAAAAGATATCGATGATTGTGTCGGACAATGTAAAAGCGGTGCCACATGCATTGATTTGGTGAATAATTATCATTGTGTTTGTCCAAAAGGCTACACAGGTTTGTGTTATTGAATTTACTTGAATTTACGGTTGAATTCAATCGATCAAACTGAATTTAAAAAAAAAAAAACTTTTTTGATGCAGGACGCAATTGTGAAACCGATATTGATGAATGCGCTGTAGCTCCATGTCGTAACGGTGGTGAATGCGTCGATATGGTTGGCAAATTTAAATGCATCTGTCCAGTAGGCTATTCGGGCACGTTATGCGAAGTAAGTGTTTGTTTTTTTTTTATTGAATGTATAAAGTTGAGCCAAAATTAATAGAGTTTGGTATTTGTGATGGTTTTTCAGGAGGCCGAAGATCATTGTTCAGCTAGACCTTGCGTTGAAGGAAGTTGTCTAAATACGCCCGGCGGTTATTATTGTCGTTGTCCGGCTGGACGAAGTGGAAGACATTGCGAGCTAATTCCTCCCTGCAAGTCACCTAATTGTCACAATGGTAAGTCTTTCTCTTTTTTTTTTGTTTGTTTCACTAAATCAAAAGATGCTAAATGTGTGTTATTTCAGTAGACTGTTTTGCCCCAAATTCGAATGGATCCATTCAATGCAATGGCCATGGAACTTGTGAAATGGAAGAAAATTCACAGTCTTGTATTTGCTATCGTGGATTTACCGGTTCATTTTGTGAGCACAGTAAGTTGTTGAACAAATAATGAAAATTCTAACTTTTTCTCTCAATTTTCAATGAATTATTTTCATTTAAGACCTAAACGACTGCTTACCGAATCCATGCAAAAATAATGGAATGTGTTTGGATGGTGATGGTAAGTTTACATGCAAATGTGCCCCAGGATGGTCAGGTAAATTAAATGATTTATTATCATATTATGGAATCAATCAAATTTTTTCCATACATTTTTATTATTGAATTGATTCAGGCAAAACATGTACCGAAAGACTAACGCAATGCTACAGCGGGCAATGTGCCAATGGAGGATCATGCGCTCCAACAATTATTGGCGGTGACGCAACATCAATATGTGTCTGTACTAATGGATGGGGTGGCGCTTTTTGTACAGAGCCAATAGATCAATGCCAAGGTACACCCTGCCATAATGGTGGAACTTGTGAATCGGGAAATGGATGGTTTCGATGTGCCTGCGCTCAAGGTTTCTCGGGACCCGATTGTCGGATCAATGTTAATGAATGTTCACCGCAACCGTGCCTAGGCGGTGCAACCTGTATTGATGGTATCGGCGGTTTCACTTGCATTTGTCCAAAAGGAAGACGTGGTGCACGCTGTGAAATTCGTAAGTTTTTATTAATTTCAATTCAAAGGTTTGACATGACATTTGATTCTGATGTGGGGAATTTACTTTTTCAGTGTTATCAGATCCATCGTCAGTTTGTTTGAATACAACTACCCTGTCACCATATAATGCTATTGAAATTGAAAATATAAACGATGATTTTGACGAAACAAATTGTAATTCATGTATTTGTGTCAATGGCAAACCAAAATGCTCAAATATTTGGTGTGGTTTAACAAATTGTTTGCGTTCGAATACATCAAGCGGTTGTGATTCACATGAGGTATGTGTTCCAGCGTTACATGAAACATGCCTATCATCGCCATGCACACCGAGAGGTGATTGCCGAAGTTTGGAACCCTCAAGACGTGTTGCACCGCCCAAACTACCAGCACCAACGGAATGTTGGCCAAATCAAGCGATACTCGATGAAAATTGTGCACGAATCACAATCCTAATGGACAATCGTATCATTTCGGCGGGAACATCGGTTGAAGGTATTTGCTTCAATTTACGCACATTATTGGGAACAAAAATGGTTAAAATAGCTCAAGAAATGCAACCATCACTTTTAATTTTGCTGTGCGATATCAAAACTGGAACAAACAATTCAATCGAAGTGACAATCGTAAGTTTTCTTTCGCTTTACATATATTTTTCATTTGTTATTCGCTATTTCTAAACGTTTCATCATGAATTTTACAGTCATCCAAACCAAATCAGCCCGCATATATTTCACAAGCCATCAGCATTCTTGGTGAATTACTTGCACGGGGTAATTCAATGGGGACCGCTTATTTGACAGAAGGAGCCGAAGCAGCTGCATTGGCTGCAATTTTAGAAGTCAAAGTGAGTTCGAACTTTGATCCATTTTACAATAAAAACTTAAATAAAATGGAAATTATTTGTTTGTTTTTGTTTTTTTTTTTGACTCAGGTGGAAACGGCATTGGTGATGAATCAACAAAATCGTTCCGGTTTAATGTTGATAATTGTTTGTGTAACAGCATCGGCAGCCCTAATTTTAGGGATATTTGGTGCACTATTGTGGCGTCGACGACTATTTGTGGCAGTCAATTCAGGTGCAAATCTTCCGCCAAATGTTGATGTTTTACGACACGACGAAGAAAAATCGAATAATATTCAAAATGAAGAAAATTTCCGGCGATTAGCGAATCCATTAAAAAATAGTGCATCATCATTAAGCGGTGCAATGGAATTGAGTATGCATACAACACCAGATGTTGCGTCTGTTATTTCACTTGGCGAAGGATCAAGTACAAGCAAATCACAAACAGTGTATCCATGTGATACGGATTATGATGCAAAAGAGCCCCATAAATTGAAATCAAAATCAAATCAAGGATCTCAAATAATGCTATACAAAGCGCAAAATATTGATATGCGCAAAAATACAGTCGGTTCAATAGAAAATTCACACAAGGATTTTGG
Source organism: Mayetiola destructor (assembly GCA_000149185.1). Classification (NCBI taxonomy): domain Eukaryota; kingdom Metazoa; phylum Arthropoda; class Insecta; order Diptera; family Cecidomyiidae; genus Mayetiola; species Mayetiola destructor. The sequence goes on from GL501517.1 coordinate 1,231,676, forward strand.
TAAGCGTTCAATCAATTCAAATTGTAAATCGCTAACGTCTGCCCTAGATTCCGAATATCTAACTGTTCATGTGTAGAATTTTATTTACGGTTGCTTATTTGCGTGTGTTCGCGCATGTGTGTGTGTGTGAGTGTCAAAATGTATAAATTGAACGAATTGTGTGTTCCTGAAGACACTCCATTAAAACTAAAAAGATGAATATTTTATTCTTTAATTTTTTTTTTTCTTTTTTTCGTGTGAATTTATTTTTTCGTTTATCCGACAGACAGTTGAATGGCTTGTGATCATTTACAAATTTCAACTGTTAAACTTTTAATTAGCAACTGACATTTGCAAAGTTTGAAAGTAAAAGTTTTTACTTGTATTTAGTACCTCCACTTCCATATGCGATATGCGAAATGTAAAATTTTCCCTTTTAATTTCCGAAATTGAATTAGTTTTATCTTTTATCCATATTGAAAAATGTTTTATAGCTCACAATCGAATATGAAAAATAATATAAAATAATAAAAATATAATTAGAAATTAAATTCGTTATAAACATTCCAGAAAACTGTGACAAAAAGATAAAATAATTTTATAGAAAAGAATGAAAATTATTTATTTGTTTGGCAATGGATTGCAGTCTGATGTGGCTGAACATGTGAATAAATATCGCTCAATTCACAGAAAATGGGCAATGCACAGTGATTATTGAATCATAATGGAACAACTTAACAATTTAAAAGTTTAAATAGAAAAATAAATATAAATTAATTTAATCCAGTATTCTGATCGCAATTTTAAGTTATTTTCAATGCATGAAAGCAAAAATATAAAAACGACTCCTTTTTTTCGGTCACTGAATTTTGTGGATTTGCAGAGGAATTTTTCAATTTAAATCATGACATTGAACTCGTTTCCTAAATATCGGCATCTCGACAAGGGAGATTTCTATGAATGTGGCCTGAAGAGCTGAACGCAATAAAAGTATAAATTGAAATGAAAATGCAAAAAGTATTCGAATTATTATTCGATTATGAATGGATTTATCTCAATAGAAATGTATTTGTTTTTTTTTCTTCTTATGTATTTAATGTAGTACATCAATATGTTATTATTTTAATTATCAATAATTTTGTATCGTAAATAGTGTTGCAAAGACAAAAATTTGCCATGCTGACGTTTGAACGATTAGCTTTTAGTTCGGCTTTTGAATTTTCATGTTCAATTTGTCTCTCTTTTCTGCATACTGGAATGATCGTGTATTTACCATTTTGATTATAATTATATTATTTGTAGCCAAGTGCAGCAAAGGAATCGATTCATTTGCATGGATTTAATTGGCGAGTTTGTGTGTCGCGTTATCAAATTAAATTCGATCATTTTTTATTTTAAAATTTTACTATCCATTAAACAGAAATTGAAATTGAATCACCGACGAAAACGATACGAGTGACATCATTTTGAGCATCAACTTTGATGTGTGCATGTATCCAAAGTAAAGCTAAATTGCTGCTCAACAACAACAACAGCTCAGCAATTTGTTTCAAAATCCGTCCAAATTCATTGAATGAAAACAAACGAAGGAATATTTCAAAATTGTTTTTGTTGCCTTCGTACGAATTACAATGAATTACGAATGACTGAAGAATATAAAAAAAAATTAGAGGCGATATTTTAGAATTGAAAAACCGAAAATTCAAGCTTCGAATGTAGAGAAAAATGGGAAAAAGTATCGTGTGATATTAGCTTTTAAAGAACAATTTTATATTTTGACAAAACTAAGATGCAATTTTGTATTTTATTTAAAATAAAACGCGAATAGGAAAAGAGGAATGATTTTGATATCAGTTACAAATAGTTATGATTGAATGAAAATTAAAAAAAAAAAAAAAAAAAATGAATAAAACAAATTTTGCCGGAATAAATCGAAAAAGATTTTTTAGAAATAATATAGAAAATTAGAAAAATCCTTGGATGTAGAAGGAAGGAATTGTGAAATGAAAACTAATAAAAGAATAGTTGTAGAATCTTTAAAACGGAAAATATTGCAAAAGAAAAAAAAATCAGTATTTTAAGTGGAAAAAATACCTACCAGTTGAGCTGTCCTATATCACGAATAATTTTGGAATGAAATTTTTAATGAAATTTACTTCCGGTATGAAAAACAGTGAACAAAAAACATTTTCAAACAAAAAAAATCAATTCCTCGAGTTTTTAACCTGTACTTATTAGCTGTCATTCTTAGAAATTGATATGCATTTAATCGAAATTTATGTGGAAATTCACAAAAACAAGCAAAAACTATAAGTTAATTGGTAAATTGAATAATTTAAATGTATAAGTAAAAACAAAAAAAAAAATATAATTGTAAAATTTTGAAATAAATTATTCGTTATCAATACATATGGTTGGTTTTCCCTTCTAACATTTTTTCAGATTCCAGTTACAATTCCGTTTCGGAATCTTCTTACGATCGAAAATATTGCTTGATGTTTCTTATATAGATTTTATTAAATCAAACATCAAGTGCAACTTCCAAGTTTCTTGGCAGTGTATTTTATTTTATTTTTGTTTTTGTCCTACTCCTTGAACAATGCCGCAAATGGATTCAGAGTCCCAATTGTCTCACTTTAAAAGACAGAAAACAAAACAACAGAAAAACAATTAGCTGACTTTGGTTAGATTTTCATTGTGCCGAAAATCTCCACAATTACTTTTCAGCCATCCACAGTAGTGGAGCAATCATTGGTTTTGGATGTTGTTTCCGTTGTCGCTATTTCAGTACGTTTCCAGTCTACTAAAGGTAGTACACATCAATACAAACTCTTTTATCGTGTAGAGGGAGTTCTCAGAATGATCCCTATCGATTTTGGAGGTATGATACCCTATATAGAATTTTTTTAATGGCTACTGGCAGTGTACACAAAATTTTTTTGGAAAATTTTTTGAAACTTTTTTTCTGTAGTCGATTGGCAACCGAGTAGAACGGGTAAAAAAACCAATTTTTTTGCAACAAATTTTATTTTTGCTCAAGAGGACATGTTCCCCATTACGCCAATTTGGCGTAAATTTAATGTGAGATGCGTATTTTTAATTTGTGTTTCTTTTTTGGGAAAGAAAATAAAATCAGATAAATCCACATAAGAATCCACAAATTCAAATATCCACATACATTTTGGCTGTAATCGTTTATTCTCGAAAATTCTTTCCAAATTACATTTTCAATATTGTTTCAGAATCAACAGGTTTATCTATATTCAATTTAAAATCGACGGATTTTGAAATGATGACTTTTTTGCCGGATAGTCTCCAATCATCATCTTTTATAATACTGAAAATAATTAATTTGAAATCGAATATATGTAATTATTTGAACGTTTACGTTTTAAGTTTTTTTTTCACTCACTCTGAGCGCCAACACAGTATTAATAGTAATTGAATTGTTTGGCCTATTCGAGAAGAGAAACAAGTAAAAAAAATCAAATAATTGTCTCAATCTTCATAGGCGTATTTTTCTTATTCTACACTCACCAATCTGAATGTTTTTTTTTTATCTCAAACCATTTTTCAAAGAATTCCGCAAAGTCAAATATATCATTGCTCTGCTTCAAATCCGAAATGAATCCATCAGGTAATGAACTTTTTTTTCCATAAAAAACATTCAATTAAATTTTTTGAAATAAGTGACATCGTTATGCAGAAATTGAAACAATACTCACATGCCCGAAAAATCAAGATTATCAACACTATAATTGAATGGAAAATCGAGAGAAAATATTTTTTTAATTTATTTTTTTAAACACAAAAAGAACATTAAAAAACTTACAAGGACATTAATTGGTCCTCAAGAGCAACATACGCTGCATCTCGCGTTTCCTTTCCTTTTTTATTTTTATACAAACTGCTTATGCTTTCTTTGTATCTAATGAATTTAATCAAGTTTTGAATTTCAATTCTCAAATCCATCGTCAGAAATTGTGACTCACTTTGATTGAAGTGCTGCAACGCATTTCTTTTTGAAATCTACGTTTGCTTTTTCAAAACCGCTCCACCAGCGAAAGAAGCGAAATTTTCGGTTGTAGTAACGCATATCCGAAGAATAGGCTCTGAAAATATAATAGCATACTTATAATTTTATTTATAAAAATTAACATTTCGGAAAAGGGTGGAACCTTAGAACCTACATGCGAATGAACGTTTCAAATTCTTCCTCAACCCTGAAGAAGATAATCATGAAAAAAAAAGAACTGAGTAATTTAAGGTTCATCCGAAATAAAAGAATAAAAATTGGTGAAGGAAAAGGTTCGTAAAATCTTAAACAACAATAAAAAATTTACAAGATTCCAATTTTTCCCTCAAGAATATTATGCGCTGAAATTTGAATAATCTGATCATTTATATCCCATTGACTGCTTGATCCGTATCTAAGTGAAATTATTCAAGTTTTAAATTTCAATTTTCAAATCCAGCGGCGGAAATTGTAACTCACTCTAATTCAAGTCCTGCAACGCATTCCTTCTTGAAATTGTCGTCAACATATTTTAAAATGTCCCGTAAACTCTTCAACCAAGTCACTTTTCAATCCGTTTTTCCCCACTATCAAACGAGATGCTCTGATATGAAGTACAATGTACAATACTTATAATTTATTTAAAAAAAAAGTGAAATTTCTGAAAATGGTTAAACTTCAGAACCTACATTCTGAGGAACCAACAAAATTCTGCCTCAAAACTGAAGAAGAAAATTATGTAAAAGAAAAGAACTGAACAAATTAAAGTTTCATTCAAAATAAAAAATAAAAATTGGAAAAGGAAAAGGTTTCAACTCAAAAAAAAAAATAAAATATAATAAAATAAAAAAACAAAAAAAAAGGACTTACGAGTTTTTTATTTTTCCCTTAAATATATTATACGCTGTAGTTTGAGTAAACTGATCAGTTATAACCCATTGGCCGCTTTTTCCGCATCTAAATGAATTTATTCAAGTTTTAAATTTCAATTTTTCAAATCCAGCGGCGGAAATTGTAACTCACTCTAATTCAAGTGCTGCAACGCATTCTTTCTTGGAATTGATGCCCAGATATTCTAAAATGTCCCGTGACTCTTCAACCAAGTTACCTTTTAATCCGTCTTCCCGCAATACCGAATGAGATGCTCTGAAAATATAATATTCAATAATTATAATTTATTCAAAAAAAGTGAAATTTCTGAAAACGGTTAAACTTCAGAACCTACATTCTGAGGAACCAATCAAATTCTTTCTGAATTCTGGAGAAGAAAATGATGTAAAAGAAAAAAGAAGTGAGTAAAATAAGATTCATGCAAAATACAAAATAAAAATTGGAAAAAGGAAATTTTCTTACTGTTCAGGTGTTTTTTCGGCAGACACCGCACAGATTGCACACAAATACTGAATTAAATTCAAAAATATTTTATTAATGCAAAGATGACAATGAGATCATTAAAATCAATAAATAATAATAAAATACTTACAAGGCAAATGCACACAATAATCGCCAAAGCTAACTTCATTTTCGTTCTCAATGGTTGAACAATTATTGTATCCTGGAGACGAAGCAAACGAGGCCCAGTTATATAAGAATGAAAAATTTGCAATTGACGGCAATTGTGAATTAGAAAATCGAATTTCTCTTGAATTCTTCAATATTTAAAGAATTTTGAATACTGTTCAAAAATTCTGTTGGCATGCAAAAAAAAAAAAAATTAAATTTTAAGAATACAAAATAAAGCAGTGACAATTATTCTCAAATGTGACAGAGATGCACCGAGACTCTAATATCTAAATAAATGTTAATGATATTCAAGATCATAAATTGGAAATCACCAAAATACTTAAATTATTGAAAATAATAAAACAAAACATATTCACAATTTGTAAACAAAAGAAACATGAATGAATCTGAACTAACTAACTATAAAAGTGAAAGTCGAAAAAGAAGCATTTTCTATGAGGGAATAAAATTTGTTCAACGAATTACCAATAATTATGAAAAATTAATCAAAATTCATAAAGACAAACGTTGGCCCATTTAAATTTAGATAATGAAATATTATATTTAGCTTTAAGTAAAAGTAGCCTTTGGTTTAACAAATAAATGAATAAATAAATCAAAGTTTCATTACTCACAGTTTTAAATGCAGAAAATGCCCAAAGTTTATCACTTTAACAATTGAATTTAACTTTAATTCGAATAAAGAATAATTGTAATTCCCCAATATTGCCACGAATTATTTTTTTTGAATTTCTTGAAATGTAAATACATATTCTAATACACTTTGAAATGAAAAAAATCTAACAACTTCAATTCTAAAGTTTCGGTTCACTGATGATCAGTATGATGAAAACCGAACTATTTATAATCATCCAGATATTATTTACGCCAAAATTCCACCTGTTTCTTATAAGTGTTTGAGAATGGAATGAGTTTTTATTAAAGGTCTTTCGGCAAAATGAATCCCACGTGTTCCAATCAAATTGATTGTTTTTAATGATCTTGGTGTGCGAGATAATGTTCTTTAAGAATACTTGGCAGTATATCGTATCGCAATTATAACAAAAAATTATTGGCACGTGGAAATTGTAATTGCGTCAGTAAAGAGTGAAACGTAAACATGTTTTGAACAATTATACAATTTTAATTCCAATCGAATATTAAATACTCGAATTAAAGACGATCTGAATGTCGTAAGGCTGATATTTGAGTTTGAAACTGGAAAACAACATTTAGGAATCCACTGAAAACATACGAAATTTGTGCAAGAATCTTGTCCGAAAAATATTTGCATTTAGCAAAATTCATCAAATGACAAATGCATTATCTCTGACTCGCATGTTCAAA
>GL501517.1:1242327-1261738 GCA_000149185.1 Mayetiola destructor
CTAACCGACGCAATAATAATTTTTTGTTTTAATCGCCTGAGCAAACAGTAAAACGTGAACATGTTTTGAACAATTATACAAATTTAATTCCAATCGAATATAAACAATAATAATTTAAGACGATCTGAATGTCGTTATGCTGATATTTGCAATTGAAGGTCAAAAACATGTCTGTTTTATAAACTTTATTGTGTATTTGTCTGGAAAACGGTTGATTTTTGTGAGACAATTATAGTTACTTGGTTGAAATGTGAATCATCTGAGATTGAACATTTTACGTCAATGCAAGTTTATCCAGAAAATATATTTGACTTTGAATTGAATTTTAAATTAAAATTTGAAAATTGTCGACGTTATCAAAGAATAGATATCATAAATGTTATTGTTTTACCATAAAATCTGTTTGTAGTTTTTTATTCCAATTTTTATGTTGTGTGAAAGGTTTTAAGCACATATAGTTCCATCATTCTTGATAACAGACCCTATACGATGACGTAAAAACCAAGGTCACAATCCAATGTATTGGAATCATGATTTCGATAAATCGCTTGCAACTTGGTTCAAAGGATTGGAATTAGTTGCCGGCCATCCATTACTGCAAAATAATTTGACAACAACATGACGAGTAGTACATTGAAATCGATTTTTCTACAGCGTTGAAAATACTTTTCACGTTTCATTCAATTTTTTATTTATTCAAATCGAAAAAAAAAAAATCAAATTGTTCTTATTGAATTAGTTTCAACTCTGAACTATGCACAGTACAACTAACCTTCGGATTTTTGTTGGACTGTGTCATGGTGATTGACGATCAATATTGATCTTTCACTGTACTGAACAGTAGTTGCATAAATCAAAAGTATTATTTATCCAAAGATATAATATCCTACAATATGATGTATAATATCTTAAGATAAAGGGACGATTGTGTTCAAAGCCTTCTAGTGTCCATCATTTTTTTCTTTTTTTTTCTTTTTTTTTAATTAATTTATCAATAATTTCATTGTGATATGACATACTTAAATATTCAATGCGTAATCATAGTCCTTCGTGTTGATTCGTGTTGATGTCACTTTTGTCCTCGACATTCGTTTTATTTTTTAAGCTGCTGATTTTAAAATTACAACTCGTGAAATTTATAATACCTAAATACAGTTGTAGTTACTTTCAATGTGAAAAGGCACCATTAAAAAATGTTCGAAATAATCTAACGCAAAGAATCGCTCATTTATTATCCGGATATATTGAGTATTTGAATGATTCAGCAGATGGCCAACGAAACCGTTTTTTTTTCTTCTTCCGAAATTGAATCGTCATTTGAAAATGAAATTGTATGCCAAATCAAATTCGAATATCTGCAATATAGTTTGGGGGTTTTTTTTTTGGTTCTCCTTCTCTTTTTCAAATAATAAAAAAAAATAATATACATTTATAGCTTTGAAAATCAAATAAGATAATAATTCGTATATAAGATCAATATGTCTTTGTGTTGTTATGTAATTTATTCAACTATTGTATGTTATTCAATCAAAATTCAATTACTCTTCCCGAATGCAGAAATTCCTCACACGATGAAATAAATTGAAATCAAACTTAAACGAAGAAATGTAAAAAAACACTGCCACAAATAAAGTGATTTCGATTGGGGACGCATCATTGAGATCGATTTTAGTTGTGCGATCATGGCAAATTGAATGTGTGTGTGTTTTTTTTTTTAATTTAGCAATAAATTCTGTTGGGTTTTGATTGGCATTTTGTTTCATGCGTCGAAATCCACAAAAAAATTTTCCGAAAGAGAATCGACTCGTCAGTGATGTAAAGGAAAGAAAAATATTTTTTTTTTTTTTGACAAATTCGAATTCAAAATCATTATTAATAACTTATTGATATTCGCTAATTTGTTTAATTCCAATCAATGATTACATTAAGATTAGAGTTTTACTATAGTCTTTGTGTTATTGTTACAAACTTTAACCGCGGGAAGGGATTTTTAAAAAAAAACAAAAAAACTTAACTTAATACAAACAAAATAAAATGCGAACGCGGCGAATAAGAATATATCCTTTTTTTTCACTTGCATGCGTAGCAACGTTTAAAAGTTTTTTGTTTTTTTTTTTTTTTCAAGAAAAAATAATTATTATTATAAAGGGATGAAGAAATTTAATCTAGATTATCCTGAAATATTAGCTTTATATAACCGGGACTTCCGTCTAATGGAGTGGCACAAAATGGACAAATCGCTTGAAAACCCATCGTTCCATGGGGAATATCCACACTTGCCCAATATCTGAAAACGATAACAATCGAACATGAATTAAACATTTTGCGTTTAGCAGAAAATGATTTTCGTTAAAAAAAAAAAAAAAAAATAACATACTTGACCGTTTTTTCGGTTGCCATATGACCGCATGGATTAAATGCATACGTTGGTGGTCCGAAATCTACATAAAATGCCGGTTCACAACCCATACATAATGTTACAACTGCACCCTGTTCCAAGCACATTGGACATCTTCGTGCACCAGTTGATTTATCTTGACCCCAATCATGATTTCCTGTTCCAATAGACAAACATGGAAAATCCATCAAATTCAATTTAATAATAACCAATTTTTTAAATAATGTAGACTGTTATCGACTGTGTTCGTTTGCCCCCATACCTTGTACGTGTCCACAATTCAAATAAACGTAAGGCTGATTCATGTGCTCATTTAATGTTACTTTGCGTGGTATAACTAATGTGTTTAAACCAACCGGACATTGTGGCCTTCCTTCATTTATTTCATCGACCAACTTCTCAACATCACGTTTTGACTGAAATGAATTTTCACGGAAATATGTGGGTGTTATTTTCATTGCAAAAGACGGAAATTCTATTGAAAAACATTTTCAATCATACAGGTGAATTTTTCAATCCTTCAGCCGAACGCCATAGCAATGTTGCACCACATAAATCGATAAGTGTACCATCTTGTAGAATATTCGTTTCGGCATAAATCTAAATCATCACAACATTTACCATTGAATGAAACAAAACCAAAATGTAATCACAAGATAAATTAAATTTGATTGAAATTGGGAAGCAACTTGTGTAAAAATGTATTTAGCATGAGCGATGCACAATGCACATACCGGTTCGCCTTTTTGTTGGGCTGATCGAGATTCTCGTAAACCGAATACATCGCCGCCAACCGAACATTCACGCCATGGTGTTGTGCCTGGATTTTCCGTATTACCACCAACAAATTGGCCTTTCGGATGCATTATTAATATGCCATTCGTTGTAAGACCGTCTATTTCGACATTGTCCTGCCATTTAGTTGCTTTTTCCTGAATTGTTTTCAATCAAAAATAAATTTTAGTTTTTTTCGTTTCGATTTGCTTTTATGGTCGTTGGCTTTTTGCACCAAACATATCTAAAACTTACGCCTAAAAATATATTTCGACTTGAATCAAATCCAGCCGCATATATACGTGCTTTTGCTGGTTCATTTCGATCAATCAAAATACGACAGGCAAATCGTGATATTGTACTTTGCATTACTCTTGTATCTTTCTTATCACCGGGCAATGTATCCATAACGACGAAGTCAATCGGTGATTCGGATGAACGTCCGATCTTTGATTCCAAAAAACAAAAAGAAAGATATAATTAGAAAAAAAATCTCGGTTCGAAAATTATTCAGTCGACAGTGACGCCAAATCCAAAAATACCTGAAACATATCTGTGTCGGCATCTTCTTTGTACTCAACAATGACCGCTTGATTTCGGGACAATGTATATGATATCGAGTGTTGATTTGCATCCAATATTGCTTTTGATGTTTGTGGCGATTGGACTATGTAATGTCTAGATCGGCGAACACCATTCGCTTCAGCGCGTTTGAATAGAACAAATTTGGAGCGTCGGCGACCTTTGTCTCCTTGTGGCAAAAATCCATTATATCTATCAATAGAAAAGGAAAACCAAATCAAAAAAAAACAAAAAGAAGAAGAAGAGAAATTTCATGATTCATGCAATCTAACATCGGCTACATCATATTAACTATATCGAAAATTGCTATACACCCGATTGGTGGGCGTTCTCATTGCGTTTGTAATTTTGTTTACGCGTACACATATTCATTTCAATTGAGAACAGTCAAAAATGTTTTATCGAACAATGAACTCACCCTAATATCACTAGCTCGCCATATTTAACTTTTTTATCTGAACGTCCATCCGTTTCGGAATCCGCTAATATCGGCGACTCGGCGTCATCGGTGCTATCATTAGATTGAGAAAAAAGAAAAAAATAGTAATTAGATTAAAGTTTGAAGAAAAATGTACAAATGTCATTTGTTGGACGAGCTGAAGCCATGAATTTTAATCGCACAGCAATTTGATAAGAAACTCATTTTTACTCGAAATTCATCTTCAAAAGTTAAAATGAAAAAAAAAAATGAAGAAAAATAGAAAGTATAAATCGACGATAGAAACAATTATTTATATACAATATATGCCACGAATCAAGTGATAACAGAACCAAATAACAAACAGAATGAATAACAGAGAATGATGTAATGACCGTACGAATAGATAGATTCGTCCAGTGCAAAGTGATCATCGATTTAAAAAACGATTGACATCATGAAGAATGATCGTTGACTTATCTGATATCGAATGCGTTGAATTTTTAATGAATGTGCTGTCCGAACAGAGTTTCATTTAAGAGTGCACAGGCTATCGATGCAATTCAATTTATTAATCGGATTGATTCATTTCTTCTTTGATTTTTCTTTTCTATTCGTTTTCATCGAAATTGAGTAGAAAATCAATTCGGTCCAAAAACGAATTTATTTGAAAGCAAAATAAAACCCTTTTATCATTCTAAAATTCGGTAAAATAATCCAATTTAATAATTCATACAGCGTGACATGTAGAAATCCATTTTGAAGGAAAATTCCAACATTATTTTATCGGGGGGACAAAAAAATAATCAAAAGTTATGAGAATGATTTATAACATTGAGAAAATTCACCTGGCAAGCGATTCGAACGAAAATTATAAAATTAAAATGTATTGTGTTCTGTGCACCATTGCACCAAATACCCGTTTTAATTTCATTGGTTTTGTTTAATGTTTGTAATGGTTCTGCCATTTGCAATTAGATGTTTGTTGAAAGTGAAAGAATGTCATTACACAATCTTACATCCACTTTTATTATTGTATCGTTATTATTATGGACGGAAATGCACAACAAAATGCATGCAGCATGTTAGTTAGATCGTAACCATTGATATGTAGTAGCGTTTTCTTTTCACAATATTTTGAAAAATTTCAAATATTTGATGCGATCGGCTATGGCGTTGAAATGTTGATGAGAATTTGTTTGAAGAAGCATTGATGGTATTTTTTGTCAATTGTCAAATCGAATAGATTTTTCAGTCATGCATTCCATATTTACCGTTTTATGGCATTGCCTCGATGCGATTGTCATTGCAACAAATTTCAAATTTAGTTTACCAAGTATCGACGACAAACTCATATTATTATTATTATTATTAATATGATGAATAAAATACATTGATTTCATATGAAACCCGTATGCAATGTTACTTCGCTCTCTTTCCAACTGTCTCATCGCCCTCTCACTGCCCTTCTCTCTCTCTTGATCTCAATGAATTACAAATCATAAACTAACTATAACAATCAATTTGTGTGGTTTCGAAAATAAATCCATCCTCATCATTGAGTGGCGAAAAAAAAATTTTAAATCAAAAGAAGCATTTCAAATTCAAGTTATATCGGATGTTAATCATGTATCATGTGTCACACATAACACTACATTTCAAATGCATTAAAACTAAGTAGCAAAGACAACGACCATAAATGAAAGTGATTGTTTGTTCTTTATTTTTTTATTAATTTTTTTTTCTTTCTTTTTTCAAACATGTTTAGTGTTTATTCTCATTCTCCTCATTGACACGTTTATACATGTATGGATTTTGGTATTGCATTAATAAAAATGCATCAGTTGATGTGTGGTGTGTGGCAATCACTTTGATCGAAAAATAAAAGCGATCCATCGAACCGCGCATATGCTGTTCACATGTCTATTAATACATTGATAAATATAAGATTGCAAGAATCAATGCAATATTAAACATGCTGTTTGATTCGAACGGACTCTGAATACTAAACGCTGATGATGGAGCATTTGTACAGTTTTGAATGAAAGGAAAAACGAAAATAATAATAATAAAGGAAAAGCGTTCACTTATTGTGATGATACATTATGCATATATACGCCTCAAAATTTCTTTTCATGATGTTGCCCGTCGCCATTCACGGATACAGGAAAGAGAGAAAATTTCATCCACACACACACACCAAAAAAAAATACGTCAAAACAGAAACAACAAATAAAGATCATTTGCTGCAGATGACGAAACGATTCTGAATTTTATTTTCCATTTATTCTTTAGTGATGAATTGCGATGCACTGAATGCAATGAATGCCTTTCATTCACTTTAATCGAAACGAAACGAAAAAGGAAAAAGCAGTAGATATATTGTATAAAGAATAAATTATTCAAATGCTTACCCTTTCACCATGATGTTGGCGTTTGTATTCTGCTCCGTTGTCAATGAAATGTTTGTAACCGAACTCGAAGAAAACGGAATTGAAATTAAATTCGTACGGTTTATATTTTGGTTTTGTTGTGGTTGGGTCGTGTTTTGGCTTGTTCAAATTTGTTTGTTGTTCGTCCAAAAGTATTTGCAATTTAATTGAAAGACGCACAAAGTAATCATTTAGCTCATGAATTATTGTAATTGATTTGCGCGTTTTGTATATTAAAATGTTTCAACTTTAAATTGATTCAAATGTATCTTTTTTAGATTTTGTTCACTTTGTTTCTTCTTTTTTGTTTTTTCTTCTTTTTTTTCTACTTCTTAGTTGATTTTAAACACATACACACACAAAAACATAAATGTTGAATTGTTAAATGGCACTTATTTATTTGAATTATTTGATTAGTCGTGATGTTCACATAGTTTTTAATCAGTTGACACCTATGCGTGTCTCACTTTATTCCAATAAACCACAACAAAATCGAAACGATAATATTTTGCTTTGCGTGATAAAAAGGCATTTCACAAATTACACACACACACACACAAATAATTTGGTTGGTTCGAGAGAATTGTTCTCATGCAATTTCAAATTTGAATAAAATATGACAATGTGCTGGGCTTAGGTGAATGGTTTTTCCTTTGTTGCTGTGGCTTTTGTTGTTGTTTTTCGCTTTTGATTGCACAACGAAAGACAATTCAATTCAATCGACCAACGCAATGATGAAACACACGAAACAAAACCACAAACACAATACAAATTTTTTAATTAAAAAAAAACAAAAAAAAACAGTTTCCGACAAAAATGTCTCTCCGTAAAACAAAAATGTATATATATATTAAATTAAGAAAGAAAAAATGCTCTTAGACACAAGGTAACACAACAATGTTCTCCTTCTATAATATTTTAGTTTTTGTATTTTTATTTTTCTGCTTCTTTTTATTGTCCAACAATATGCATTCAAACGTGATTGGACTTGCACTTGTGTGTTATATTTTTTTTTCTTGTTCTTCTTTTCCGTTCTGTTCTTCTCTTTGGTTTGAAATGTTTGACAAATTTGTATATATTTCTTCTTTTTTTTTTACCGCAGTCAGTTTTCCATGAAACTCACAATGGATCCTTGCCAATGTATTTCATTGATTGGATAGAATTTTTCTTGAAATATTCCAATTTAACGAGAATTCGAATTGATTTGAAAAATATTATCATTCACCTGAGTGTTCATTGTACACATTTTTAAATGCATTTATTGTCGAATCTGTTCTGTTCAATTGAAATCTTCGCCTTCAATTCAAAACTGCATTCAAATCTTATCTGTTCTTTGCTTTCGTCTTTATTTAGATTGAAAAAATTTTAATTATTGAAATGATAATGCACATCCGAAGAGAAAATTAACACAGTTTTACAGACAGAAAAAAAAAATTAAACATGAAGACAATTAACAAAACCAAAGAATATGTCTGAATAACACGGCCGTTTTTTAATATTCATGTATACCAAATGCTTCTGTCTTCAACACACACAATAAAAAAAATATTCAAAAACTTAAATAATATACATTTTTCTATGAAGAATTCTGATTTCTTTTTTCGTTTACTTGAAATTGTAATAATCGCATTGTTTTACGTTCTCTTCTTGAATAACTAATTTCACTATCAAATAAGAAACAAAATCCCAAAAAAAAAACGATTTTTCTTTATAGTTTTTCCATATTCTTGCAAATTGAAATTCGTTTCGATGTAGACATAATGGACACAATAAATACAAAAATAAAAATATGTTCCAAAGAATATGTAGTAATTTGTTCAATAATTCCCGATTACATTGCACAAGAGAGAATGATATCCTGGTATTTGAGAAGAGAAGAAAAAAAATATGGTTTCGTTTTCACCTTCTTTCTTCCATTTGGTTGCTTGTTTCTCGCTTTCACACTACTTTAATTGAAATGAAATCCATCGATGTATTTGATATTTATGCAGTCCCACACATACCATGCGTGTGTATAAGTCTATGAATGCGACGGCAATGAATGTGTGTTTATGCTTTGGGATTAGATATTTTGAGAACATTCATTGTTTGTTGAGTTCAGTTTTGGGTTGACTTGACTATCACACAAGTGAATATACAACAATCAACGCGACGCATTTCAGTTCTGTTTTTTTCTTCTTCTTCTTCTTTCGTTTCGGTTTGGATCGATTGCTCATGAAGTTGGTTCACTTTCACCAAATGATGGGACGAATGATTGAGAAAGAGAGAGAGAGAGAAAGAGAGAGAGAAAGAAAAAACAAAATTGAGAGTCAAAGCACTGTCATTTATGTTAAATGGTTTGTTGTTGTGAACAAAAACCAACTTCATACCAATATTTGATTCGATGCTCGAATTACGACTCACTTCATATGCATTCATTGTACCTTTCGTACGGGTGCCGTTTGAATGAATTATTTATTATCGTTGCAGAAAGAAATTTTTTTTGTTTAATTTTTTGATCGTTATTTTATTTCAATTTTCGGAATGAATCCTTATCCCTGGCCTCATAGACTTTCTCACATTAATTTAACATTATGCTAATATACTGAATCATAAATTACAATTTTAAATGTTTGTCTCTGTTTCCTAAAAACAAAAAAACGATAAAAATATGATTTGAAAAAAGAGCATTGTGAACATTTTTAATAAACATCATCGTATCCATAGTAATCATCATCGTCGCCCTTGTTCAGCATATTTGCCAGGGAATCTTCTTCTATTGGTTCTGGCTCTGGTTCGACTTCTTCTTCAAAATCGTCTAAGAAAAATAAAAAAATTCAAATTTATAATAAATCACAATCGAATTTTTAATTTGCATCATGAATAATATCGTTTGCTGAACACATACCATTTTCATCGTTGGTAACGTCGGTCTTTTTGGGCGTGAGTGTTGGTTCGGCAACTGGTAAGCCAACAAGCCTAGACTTCTCCGAATGATTCACATCTGGATTTTTCTTCTTTGACGATCTAAAGAAAATGATAAATAAATTTAAACTTGATTAGCTTGAAATCGGCACAAATGAAATATAATGAAATGAAATTATCATACCGAATGGTAGGGGGTAACAGACCGCTTGTTGATGGTTTTGTGTCAGTGGTATCTTCAATGGAATCATCGGTTTTGTGATCGTTGATAGCGGATGGTGCCGATAAGGCTTTCAATATTTCATAATTGATTTTTGTGGAGATTTTTTTCTCTTGAAGCATTTTTTCAATTGCTTCGCCAGCCGTATTCGATGGTCCAATGTTCTTTTTTCGACTGGCCCGACGTTTTTTCTTCTCTGGTTTACCCTCTTCTCGTTCACGGGCCAAACGTTCTTCTTTAGCTTTTGCCTCTTTTAAATAATCGGCATTCAATTTGTTCCACATTTCATCTTTATATTTGGATTCATCTTCGGTCATGATGTAACCATCAATTTCATCATCATCCAATCCTTCAACATCCAGTTCACTTGATTCCGTTTGATTGGTTTGTTCATTTTCGGCATCGTTTTCTTTGTATTCGGTTATTGTAACCGGTGCACACATTGCAGCTATATCCGGTGCAATGCCACGATTAATAATTCGGCTATTTTCATTATTTGTTGGATCATCGACATTGTCATCGATACATTCATTTATCACATCTAATGTTGAGCTTCGAATAAATTTGTCCGTTTCTTCACTTTCAGATGCATCGGTACGACGTTTACGTGCACCTTTTCGTAGTTCTTGATCCAAATAATTATCAATTTCACGTTGTAAATCCGTAAATTCAGCCTCATGTTCGGGTAATTTTTGTAAACGTTCTTTGTCACGTTTTCGTGCCGCTTTGAAGGCTGGCGGATCTTGTTCGGCTTCCAAATCAACAGCCATAAATTCATCTAATGTTAACATGCTGCTAGGCGTGTCACCAAATTCAATCAAACGTTTCCGCAATGTTGACTCATGAATTTTAACAATTCGAACAATATCCATTGGTGTACGGCTATAATCATGCATCCGGGCTGCTATCAATAATGCAGCACCACACAAACCAGATGGTCGTCGCCCAGAATGTATTGAATCTTTCATCATTCGTTGAACTAATCGTTGAGCGGTCATTGTAACTTCGTGCGTTTTATCACCGAATTCTAATTTTGTTGCAAATCGCATTATATACAAACATGGATCTAAAAATGAAAGAGACACATAAACAAACAATTATTATTATTTGATTCAGCTATTTATGCAATTCAAATTGATCATCATCAATAATTATAATTGAAATTAGTTCCGTTTATTACGTTGACAAAATCACATTGAAATGTCACATTTATACAATGAGGAACATAAATCTATCCGAAGAAGAAAATTATATGCGTAAAATCAACATGATATCTATCTGCTCATCAGTTTGGTCAAGGCCATTATAGATCAATTGACAATCCCATATCGTAAGTATACATTACAAAATTTATTTACCTTCCGTGCAATAATTGTTTACACATTTGTAGAAAAAAAAAAAATAATAAAAAAAAATTCCACATAAAATGCAAATTAAATGGATACATAAACGATTGACAGTCAAACATGTTAACATTCAATTAGAATATGGTACGAACGAGAGAGATAAAAAAAGAAAAGAAAAAAGAAATGAATGACAACACCGCAATGCTAGACTACGCCAAATATTTTTTAAACAAAATTGTCAACCGAATCAGCATATCGGCTACGGGCTAGTGTAAGGTGTATTCATTTCATCATTCATTCATTCACATGTGCTCATTGAAATTGGTGCTCAAACAGAGAGTACGGAGAACAGTATACGAAAGATAAACCGAACCGTGATCAGTGATCATATTTCTTCTTCTTCATTTGAATAAGATAATTTGCCGCGGTCGAATTCATAATCGTTTGGTCAATAAAAAAAACTGGTTATAATTTAAATCGTTCTTTTCAACAATATAATACAATTTTATTATCAGTGGTTCCGGCATCCGTCTTCTGTCTAACATAAGTCAGTCAACCTAGCTTAATCTATACATAATAAATTATGAAATTTGCATAAGTCTTTTATCGTTGAGTGCGCTATGAATTGTGTGTGTTTGTTCGGTGTCATGCTGCACGTTTTCAGACAATTAAGCTCTCACAATCAGTTGGTAACAGATTGATCGGAGTCTATCGCAAAATTGGTCAAACTAATTTATTTTCCATCGTTTTTACTGATAAATATCGACGATCCATTTGTGAATGGTCTTCGGAAGAGACAATCACTTTTTTTGTCTTGTTTCCATTATTTTTTTGGATTTTTTTTTCTCGATCGGAACCAAAAGAGAGCGAATCGATTCATTTTCAATGCAGTGTTAATTACAAATAATAATAATAACGAAATTCCAATTTTAGCTTATTTTCGAACATCGAACGAAATGAAAATCATTAGAAAGAGAAACTTACGAAATATGTGCTAATAAGTGTTAAAAATGTTGATCGAAAATAGAATAAATATGCGGACAGACTGTGCTCATTGTGATTATTATATATGTGTTGTGTGGTCATAATAATAATTAGCGAATATCACAATGTTGATCAAAAATCGTAAATATTTGCAATTCATGTTTGCTGTAATTTTTCAATGAAAAACAAAAAACAAAAAACAAAACGACAAAGCAAATTTGAAGATTTGATTGCTTTTCTATTATGGAATGAGTCAGCGGTCCACACATTGTGGCCTGATTCGATCGAAACACAATCGATGTCCAGTGTTGCACAGTTTTGGTGATTTCTCTAAAATATTTTTTTTCTTTTTGCACTTTAATCTTATGTCAGAGCCAGAAACTTTCTTTCGAATCACACAAAAACACGCGGCTCATGATCGATGATCATTTTCCATTTAAATGAAGCTCAAAAATCCAGTCGAAAAGTTAAAATCATATTCATAACACTCATTGTAAAGCAAAACACTAGCCGACAAAATCAGTTTTCCAATTTCCACATGAGAACGAAAAAAAAAAAGAAAAAATGCTGCGGCATAAGAAAATTGTCAGTCAAGTGTTTGGGGTTTTTTTTCTCTCTCTCAAGTGCATAAACATAAAAATATAATTGCATGTAACCAAACATTTGATAAATATTTCTGTTCGAAATAACTGCATTTAGCTGACAGGGCATATATTCATTGTTCATTTCAAAATAATTTGTAAAACAATCGAAATTTGAAGAACAAGAATGATAAACAGAAAATGAATTTGCATTCAATACTGTAATATCGTAATTTCCGTCATATTTGACCATATTTGATTTAGAATGTGTCTCTCGATGTCGACCATCGCACTTAGCTTGATTATGTTAATACAGCAGAAAAAAGACGACACATTCAACAAAGTTACAAACAACAATGAAAGGAAAGGCGACAGAGCCAAGCCACCGATCTGAAATCCAAAATTTACATTTCTTTCATAATCGGTTGTTGTGATATTTTTTTTTTTCTTCTTTTTTGCATAACACTAGTTTGGTGTCTACTCATAAGCATTTCTCCCTTTCGCCCGTCGCTCGTACTAATTTTGATTTATCGTTCAAAAAAAAAAAAAAAAAAAAAGAAAAACAAAAAACTCAACGAATTTCTTTATTTGCGTTTTGTCATTTAAGCTCTTTGTTGTGCGTTTTTCTTCGTTGATTTTTTTTTATTGGCCGTTGTTGTTGCTTTTGAAAATTGATCATTAATCGAAACACGGTTGATGTCGCAAGCTGTCTGATTCCAGTCGTACGATCACATTATTCGGAATTGGAACCTTTCAGGTATATGAATGCCCAAATGTAATGCAGCTTCAAAGTGCCAACACCAAAAAAAAAAAAAAAACTAATATATTCGTTGATGATAATAATAAATGGATGCGAGTATTTCGCAATTAAATAAAGTGAAAGTGAGTTTATGTGTGTGAGTTGGTCCGAAAAACCCAAAAAAAAAAAAAAAATGAAATGAAATGAAAAAAACAAAACAAAAATGAAAAAAGATTTAAAAGCAAATCGATGAAGTCGGTTACCATACACCCAATTTTCATTCTCTGTTTATCATTCATAAGTTTACATCAGAAGTGCATAGACCTGTATCGTAAAGTATTTTTTTCAAAAAAAAAAAGGATCATTTTTGGAAAACATAACAATTTAAGAACATTAATAAAAAAAAACAATAAAACTTATTTCGGAAAAATTCTTGAATAAGCAAGAAGATATTGTTCATTTTAATCATAAAACTTGTTAGATATTCAATGAGCAATGACTGATTTGATTGCATCCGCATTCAAAAACAGCTTAGGATTACAATTATTACATTGGGCTGTATCACAATCAGATATCTGGCATTTGACTCATCGTTGCTCCGAACTGGTCCAACATATCAACGAGCCACTAACCAAACGTGTATTTGCAATAAACGATAACAATTCATTGTCAATGGATGAAGACGATTGTATTCGTAAGTTAATTTTTTTTTGGTTTTATTTTTTTTCTTTTTTCTTGTAAAAATGAAATGATATTTAGATTTTTACATATTTTTACGAAGCGAAAGTCATTTGTCTAATTTATTTATTTTTTTTTGTGTGTGTATAATATCGTTGAATCGTTTATCGTTGTTTAGTCACAGGTATGCACAATCTACAGCAAATTTATTTTGATGGCGAAAATGGTGAAGAATTAGATGAATTCTATGACCCTCAGAACAATCATATACGGTGTCCAGATCTCAAGATATCCAATCAATTTGGTGAGTTAACAATTCAATTCAAATTAATTTGCAACTATACATATAATCGAAATGACATTTTATCCCATTATTATTTTCCCAAATGATTAAATGAATCATTAACATAAATGATTTTAATGCAGTCGAATCGAAAAACAAACCAATCAGTTTGTGTCGTTCAAAATGTGATTAATTCGTCTCTTTCTTTCGTTCATCCGGTAAATGGTTTTTCCTCATGTAAAAGAACCAATTTTTAAAATTTGTTTTTTGAAAATGTCAGCTGTAAGCTGTGCGCTTAAATCTGAGCATGTTCATGTACTTATTTATGGTGATTATGAATAAATTCGACATTGATCGAAGAGCACAATTGATGCATGTTGACCTGTTAATGGGAAATTGACCACCAATGTCGTATGGTTCTTCGAAGGGCATTTCCTTGTCATTGTCATCAATCAAATTTATTCTATTTTATGATGAAGACGATCTGTCCATCAATAATTTTGTGTGTGTGTGTGTGTAGCTTTGATGTTATTGTGTGTGTTTTTTTTAGCAATGAAATTATTATTGTCATTTTGCTATACTTGAGTCGGCAGCTCCAAATTCAATTCGATAATAATTTGATGATCTTGAACGATGATACCATCTTCACTGAGCCATTTTATTGTTGTCTGTTGTATGATGTATGAATAATAACAATATGTATTATCTGGTGATTCTATTCAATTGCTAGATTTCACTTGCTGATCAAAGAAAAGTTAAATTCCTTTTACATTTTGCTCGATTTCGCGACCGCTCTCTCAAAATGACGTATTTTTTACTCTATATTTTTTCTACGTTCCAACGTTTTTTTTTAATGATGAGTATCATTATTTGGAATTAGAATTCATATTTTGATGACAAAATTCATTTGAATTATTATTATTTATTGAAATACCGTTTTGTTTTTGGTGCTATTCAATTAAGAAATTTAAACAAATGACCGTTTTTGAATTCAGTCTTAATTTGAATATCAGGAAACCGAACCGGACAGTGCTTATATGGTTATCACTATAACGAATTCAGAATGAAAACAAACAAATGAGCAAACAAAAAAGCGCATTGTGATTGGAAAAGGTTTGTGTAATATGGCTGTCCGAAAAAAAAAATCCAATTCCTAATGATCGTTTTATGCATTTATAAATGATCGAATTGAATGGTTGGTTCATTCTGAGTTGCCGGTGGCATTGTGACCAAGAGATTACTTTAAAGTGAATTTTTTTCTTTTGTTAAGGATAAATATCATTGAATAAAATGTCCCGACAATCAAAAGAACTTTATGAACTAAAGAAATCATCAAAATATTGTATGAAATAAATATCGGAAGGTCAATCACAGTATTCGGCTAAATACTACGGAAAAAAGACGACGAAAAGCCAAAGAAATACTTATACAGAGAAAAAAAAATGAAAAAAAAAAATAATATAATGTTAAAGTGTTTTGGTTTAATTCAATGTCTTATTTATATGCTTTAAGTTCAAGGTGGACATTTAATTATTATAAATGGAGCCGCGCCATTGAGTACGTGCGGTTTGAACAACACGCGTACGCATTAGGGGAAAACATTCAGAAAATAAAATATTGAAATAAGCAAAAAAGAACGATTTTTTTCCAATGATTCGAGAGCGATAAATGCGCAAAACGAAGAAGACAGAAGAAAGAAAGAAAAAAAAACAACAACAACATAAACAAAGGATGACCAATAACTAATAAGCAATTCGTCTGCATATTGCATATATTGCATTCTTATGGAAATCTCAGCTTCTTGCTCGAAACATATCGCATATCGAAAACATTGCAATTGCACGATTAACAAAACAATAACACAATAGTCATGATGATGATGGACGAGATCAGATGACGGGACATCTTTGTGGTCGAATGTGCGCATTTGACGGAATTCCCATCATCTCGGAAATGTCACAATAAATTTATTTGCATTACAGAATGATTTATTGATATCGAAACAATGTATATATTAACCAATCACCAACATCGGATATGCCGAGTATCGTCCATCAAACAACCAACCAGAAATTAATTCAGTTTTGGGTTTTCTTTACAGGAAACGTAAAACGATGTAAATGATAAAATAGCAAATATTAAAGAATAAATCAATTCGAACAAAATATACATATATAAACAGCGCGCGACAGACAATGTTACAATTCAATTGAGGTCAATTGAAAAATGCTTTGACCACCAAATATTATGTCCTGATAGTCGATAAAATGAACAATCGAAACATTGTTTGGCTGCAATCGAAAAGAAATAAATAGTTATGCGGTCTGATGTCGATTGGAAGAGATCTAACATGCGTACTTGATAGACAATAAAGGCACCGTGATGCTTGCGTTTGTTCATCACACATACAACATATACAGCATACAACATACATATGGATTGGTGTGCATTTGATGGTTCATGCAAAGTATTTCAATTGTTTTTGGTAGCTACTCAGAAAAAGTGGAAAAGAATAAACTGATCTGAGCAGCGCTGTTGGTTATGTGCTATGTGCTGCGAATGCTCCATCATACAGTACACACAGAGAGTAGAATATAATGGTTGTGGATGTGCTAGGCCCCGATGTTTGACATATCATTGGATTTCACTAATGGCTAACAACATTGAAATTTTGTATGATTGTGTGTGCGCGCGCCAAGTGTCTCGCCTTCTGTTTGATACTTGTTTGTTTCTCTCTCTCTCTCTCTCTTTCATCACACATTCGGTTGGATTTTTATCCATATTATACATATAATGATGAGATATGGTGAATAAAGTGATTTTCTTGTTGTTGTTCTGCTGAGTTTTTTTTTTTGTTGCTGTTTGTAGTATACAATTAAACGCAGAAAACGACAACCACAACATTCGTCACAGCCATATTAGTATTTTGTATTTAGCAAAGAATAAATAAAATGAATTCATAAACCCAAGTCTATTCTTGAGTCACAACAAGAGAAAGAGAAAACAGAATAATAGTAAAAAAATAAAATAAAATTAAATAAAAGAAGTTGAAACCAATTGATATTACTTGGAAATAATAACACTTTGAATATCTCATTTTATATCATAAAGATGGCCGCAAATAATAATAATAATTGAACACACACATCAAATAGCATTGGTTTCGATGGAATCGATAAACGTATTATAATAATTACAGTTTGTTTTTTTCTTTTTTCCTCTTCATTCGAGTCAATTGCAATCGATATCAAGTGATTTAATTTAAACAAAAACACACACTCTCAACACAACTCGACGCCTCGAGCCTCGACACAAACTTTAACTGGAAATTCAAAGCTTGTTTCATTTTTCTATTCTCACCGCAGAAAAATTGTCTGTGTCTAATGACAAACTAACAAGGAGTATTAGTTGATTTGGAATTTTTTGTTGTGAAGGGCAATCAATTGATTCTGTTCGCATTAAATTGAGTGCATTTGATATTGTGTTCATCGGTGATTGTGAAAATTGAATGCAAATTAAAAAAAAAAATTAAAAATTAAAATCAAAAGCATAACTAAAATGTCGAATCCAACTAGTAAAACATCGACAGCACAAAAGACATCAGCATCATCATACAAATCCTCTGAACAAACGAGCATACCATTTTCTCAAACAAATTCATGGACAAATGGTAATAAAATCCATTCAAAAAAAAACCATTTAAATATTAATCATTATTATCAATTCAATTGACGAACGCGTATAACTTCATCCAAAATTAAAAATTTTATCAAAATTTAAGAGAAAAAAATACAAATTCATATTCACACAATAATTATATTATGTTTGTTTGTTTTATTCCAACAAAGTTGAGTCATTGAATAATGGCCATTTGCTGTTGTCGCCACCACACAACAATTCACAAATGCAACGAGAAAATTTACAGGTTACACAGCCATCGAGTATGCCATCATCGCCATTAACATCACCGGGAGCCCAAAGTTGTTCAACATCATTCACAATACCGAACAATATTTTTACCATTGATACGGGCGATCCAAATTGGCAAGCCACCAAATCAACAGTACGTGAACGCAATGCGGCTATGTTCAACAATGAATTGATGTCGGACATAAGTTTTGTTGTTGGCTGTGATGGTAAATGATGTCTCAATTTTTCATAAAATATTCATAAATATTTATAAATGTATTCCATTTGTAATTGCATTCGACTGCAAATGCGAAATTCGATATTGTGAAATTGTTTTTTTGTTTTCTGTTTTCTTTTTTGACATTGTATTCATTCGTTTTGCAGATAATATTCAAACAATTCATTCACATAAATATGTATTGGCGACCGGCAGCTCGGTATTTTATGCAATGTTTTACGGTGGACTGGCAGAGAATAAAAAAGAAATCAAAGTTCCTGACGTTGAGCCCTCAGCCTTTTTGACATTACTAAAGTAAATAGTAGTTACGAAATTAAAAAAAAAAATTTGTGCATTGAATTTTAATTGTTTTTTTTTTTTGTATTGTGACAGATATCTTTACTGTGATGAAATCCATTTGGAAGCAGACAATGTACTTGCCACATTATATGCAGCTAAAAAGTACATTGTTCCACATTTGGCACGTGCCTGTGTTAATTACTTGGAAACTAGTCTTACGGCAAAAAATGCTTGCCTATTACTGAGTCAGTCACGTTTATTCGAAGAGCCCGAATTGATGCAACGATGTTGGGAGGTTATTGATGCGCAGGTATGTGATCGATTGAATATGTTAAATATTAATCGATGCTGTACGATGAATGAAACAAGTGCCGTTAGCACACATGTTGGTTAATCGTCTGTGATAGGGATAATTTTTTGTTTTGAAAAAAACAAAAACGGTTTGCAATCGTCCATACAGTTTACTCTCTTTTTGATCAAACGCTGGTAAAGATAAACTTTTATTTTTCAATCATTATTTTGCTCAATCTCGATTTTGGCACATTTTTTTTTTTGCAAACAATGTACAAATTCGTTCCTCATTCAAATGCATGATTTTCTAACGGTGAACACATATCACATTCATTTTTTTGTTGAATACCGTAGG
>GL501517.1:1261816-1324005 GCA_000149185.1 Mayetiola destructor
GGAAATATCCTTTTTTTTCAGATCTAACTGTTCCGAAGCTTATATATTATCATACATATATCATTACATACTATAAATATGTATCAAGACTGATAAACAACTACATTAACAAAACCAAAAAAAAAACCCACAAAAATTGTAACATCCCGAGTGATGAGAATAAATCATTGAGCTTATTGGTGAGACTTTTGTCCACAACCGGGCAAAACATTAACACAAATCAAAGAAATCCGCATCCGGTTTTTCTTCTTTTTTTTCTTTTTTTTTGAATTGTTTTGTGTGAAAATACTAGAAAATGTTACTATTTGAATCGAAATAAAATAAAATTTGCGTGAATCATTGTAAAATTATGCACTTTGTTGTCATTCATTCAAAACGATCAGTCCACAGAAGCCCCCACTTGATTGCACTTCAGTTCATCGTTCATCGCTTTGAATTTAATTTTAATTATTTTTATTATTATTATTATTATTGTTATTATTATTATTGTTATTATGATTAATTTACAATTGATTTTCTTAATTTGTGGATTTTTCTTCTCTTTTCTATGGTTCTGTTTCGGATTGGAACATCAAACTGGCTGAATAGGCTGAAATGGCAATTAAATCAGAGGGTTTCGTTGACATCGACATGAAAACATTTGAATCGATTTTATCGCGCGAAACATTAAACTGTCGTGAAATTCATTTATTTGAAGCGGCTCAAATGTGGGCACAGGCGGCTTGCCATAAAATGGACATTGATTCATCGCAACAAAATCGTCGTAATGTACTTGGAAAAGCATTACAATTGATTCGTATACCGACAATGACATTGGAAGAATTTGCAAATGGTGTTGCACAAACGGGTATCCTAACGCCACAAGAAACAATTGACATTTTTTTAAATTTTACCGCAAAAAATAAACCAATTTTGGAATATTCAATTAAATCACGTGCTGGTCTCAAAACTCAAGTATGTCATCGCTTTCAATCGTGTGCATATCGAAGTAATCAATGGCGTTATCGTGGCCGCTGTGATTCAATTCAATTTTCGGTTGACAAACGAATATTTATTGTTGGTTTTGGTCTATATGGTTCGTCGACCGGAGCTGCTGATTATAATGTTAAAATCGATTTAAAACGTTTGGGATGCATTCTAGCCGAAAATAATACGAAATTCTTTTCGGATGGTTCCAGCAATACATTTCATGTATTTTTTGAGAATCCAATACAAGTTGAACCAGACTGCTTTTATACAGCATCTGTTGTTTTAGATGGCACCGAATTGAGTTTCTTTGGTCAAGAAGGTATGACTGAAGTGTGTGCCGGCAATGTAACATTCCAATTTCAATGCTCATCGGATAGCACAAATGGTACAGGCGTTCAGGGTGGTCAAATTCCAGAATTGATATTTTATGGACCGACAGCGATTTGTTCAAATGAATCAAATGTAACGATTGGATCAACATCAATGAAAAATTCACTTAATACAACTAGAACGACAACACCAACACCAACCGCAGCCGCATCAACCATTGAGCGCGATATTCATGCAAATAGTTCGACAAATGAATAGTAAGATCGGTTTGGAATCGACAAAAATAATTAAAAATCGTCAACAAGTCAAACAAATGACAGGACATGAGCAGATACAGTCATCGTTTTGTGCCACGATGTAAAAATGGCTTGTGAAAATTCGAGTATTATTGAGGATTATATGAATTAATATATAGAAATTAAATCATTGAAGATGTTTCGATTTATCCCTTCACTTTTCACATGGTGGGAAAAAAAATTATTTTTTCTTTCATTCGAACAATTTTCGATTGTAGTTTTTTTTTTGTTTTTGTTTTTTTTTTTTGATATTTAGTTAATCGGCACTTGATTGGCACGAGTCAACATACAAAACGGCCGTTCCTATGAGCGCGAACAAATTCACTCTATTATCCTCAATATAATTTATAACATGAGGTAGTGATCTAATGATAAAATCAATCAGCATATTGTGCAATAAAGCACAACCACAAATTTTCATTTAGTTTTCTTTGTTGAAATTTTGTGAGAAACGGAATCATTCCTATCCGTTTCTCAATTCTAAAGCAATAATAATACATTCAATAAAATATTTTCAGTAAAATGTGAAAAAATAAATGAGCCTCAACATGCCATTTAAAAATGACTCGTTGTTTGAATTTGATGTGATTTTCGCGTTTTGTAATTTAGTTTGGAACAATTGAGAGCCCTTCACGAATGGAAACGACTTGATAACTCACCGATTGAAGGTAAATTAATGCACAGGGCTTGTGATAGCTTCAAATAGGTACGTCCTAGTTCATAGCAGCATATTTGCAGTACATCACTGATATCGATCAGCAAATCTGTAATAATTATCAACACAACACAAATATTATTATTATTATGATTGTTATGAATTCAATGGATTTTAAGCACGGCGATTGACTTACGTGAAGTGCCTTCCGTTCGGCATGTTATGTATACGCAAGCTGCATAAATGTGAGTATTTTTTCGGCCTCTGGTCAAATGGCGCATCAATGCCATTTTGAAAAAATTACAGGCTGTATCGATGCAATGCGCATTCAAATGCAATTGATGGCTCAAATGTGTGATGCCATGACGGGCTTTTCTTAGTGTAACTTCACGTGATTCGGTGCCAACGCCAACATGAAATTTACCATAACCAGTTGCACCGCCCTTCGAATCTGATGACACAAATTGACCGACCGCCGAATTTGTTCCGTGGGCCGCCTCTTCAAATTGAACCTCTGACACAATGATGGTATCTTCGATGACCAGTCCACAATTTGTGCAAACCGCATCACCACGACCATACTCAACGTCAATATTCGAAGAGCCACAATTTCGACATTTCAGTCCACTGGCCATGTTTGGTCGACGATGGTCGTGCAATCGATGATGATTTTTTCTTTTTTTTTTTGGTCTCTCTTTTCCGAAACTGTTAAAATATAAATGTTTTGTAGCACATGTAGATTCGTTGTTATAATAAAACAATTCCGAATATCGCCACTTTATTTAAATGCCAAAACGAAAATCGTTCACATTTTTTCTTTTTGAACACGACAATTTCTACGGTAAAATTTCCAAGAATTTCCAATTTTTGGTAGACAATTTTTGAATTGAAATAAAAACCAATGCATTCAATGTTTTTCCATATTGACTATTTGCATGAACACTTATGGATAGATTTGACAGATGAGACAATGTGTATTTCGAAAACAATTTCAATGTCAAATGTCAATGTATGGTGGCTAAATACATGGAAACGCGCCCTAATTGATACGCTGGCGCATTTTTCAAATAATTCTTCATTTTAATCAATTCATTTGTTTTTTTTTTTGTTTTTTTGTTTTGTTTTTTTTTTAGATTTCAAATCTTTAAAAATTATTGTCAGTCAAAAATTTTATGTTTTTTAATGGAATATGCAGTGCAAAGCTGAAATCAGCTCAAAAGAATCGTTCCAATGGCGTAGTATCAGCCTCATGCTTTATTTGAAGTCTCAATTGATGTAATGCTTGCGCACGATCCATTAAATAATTTGCCATGAAAATTTCTAGCCCCCATTCGGGCATCAAACGGGTCCAAAAGAGATTACCATGCTAAAATAATAAATAAAAAAAAAAAAATACAAACAAATATTCCAAGAATCCATTGAAGATTGATTAAAAACAATTTTACTTCATTCAAGTCGTCTGATTTTGCAAAGTGTACACTGAGTGCATCAATCATCGCCAATTGTTGATCTCCAGTTAACAGAACTTCAATGACACTTGAAAAATTCATATCCTCAGGCCATAATACTTTATCTGTTCGTTCATATTTTAATGTATTGAACAGACCCATCAATTTTCCCTTGTGCCTATCGTACGAATCCAATATGTCTTCGATCGAAAATTCTTTCAAATTGCTGAAAAAAAAAAATAATAAAAAAAATGACGATACAATTTCAAAACGAATGAATTTAATTCAATGTGTGAAATACAAAATCTACCAATACTCACTATATGGCATCGGGTATGACCGGTTTTGTTTTTTCCATTTGTTCGGCCAATCGCTGGTTGATCTTTTGTAATCTGATTATTTCATCCCTAGTTGAAATTGGTTTTTTGGGTTTTTGTTCTGGCTGTGAACGATCAACCTTATCAATTTTACGTTTTTTCTGGCCTTTTTCGGAACCGTTTGAACATGGTTTACTGTTTTTGGATTTCAATCGATCCGTTTGATACCAATCAGTCAATTTGTGTTGGTCGTTTTTGGAACCATCGCCGCTTCGAGTAGTTGTTTTTTTTGTTTCGACTTTTGATTGTGATCGGGTGCGAGAGATAACTGGCGTCACCGTACCATCATCATCAGAACTACCAAACAAATTTTGACTTGTTAGAGATGACGTTTTCGATGATGTGGACAATATTATTGACGATATGCCATCATCTTTATAATTGTTTTCATTGTGATCAATACTTGATGGTGTTTCAATCAGATATATATCACTGTCTTGGCTATCACTTGTCTTTTTTGATGGCAGTTCTGGTTTCGAATTTTTGTGGATTATTTTTTGTGGTGAATATGAAATATCATCATTTTTATTGGCTCCAGATGGCATATATTCATCATTTGGTGGATATTCATTGCTCTGTTCGGACTTTAATTTTGATGGTGTGTACACCGGTATCTCAGTACCATCAATCAATTGGCCATTTGCTGGAGTTGGAATGTATTCATCATCTTTTGATGAATTTTTTGAATCGTTGCGACCATTCGATGGACTATTATTTTTCGATGGATGTGCCTTTTTGTAGGCTCGTACATCAGAAACAGTATTCACATTCACAACCATTACATGTGGATGAATATTACTAATATCACATTCTTCCCGAACAATATCACTATAAAACATTTCGGTCGTTTTATAGGATACTTTCAATTCAAGCTGTGCGCGTCGCATTAAAATCACATCCTTTTTAAGATCTTTAAGGGATTTTTGGCCCGCCCGTTCAATTGAATCATTTAGCTTTGTGTAAATTTGTGACCAAACATCTAATGACAAATATTTGTCAAGAGAACAACCTTGGACGTTGCCATTTTTTCCAATTTTAACTTTATGCGAACAGAACATAAATTGAATAACCAGAATTGATCCATTTATCTGTAACAAAGGTGATTTCGTAGAGGAATTGTGATTTTCATAATTTCGGCGAGAAGAATACGATGAGTTCATTGTTTTGTTAATTAAATATTCTACGCGCCTATTCTAAGCCGGTGGCCGGATTTCTCGTTCGAATAATTTGTTATGTATCTTACCTTACGAAAGTCAAATACAATGGTCATGATGAGATCAAAATGATGAAAACAATCTTTTTAATTAAATATCCAACAACAACAACAAACTAATTGTAATTTAATGTTCGGTAAAATTTATTCGTTTGTGATCAAACTGTAAGAAAACATGTTGATTGAATGTATATGCTGATCTGTCGCTTGACATGAACACTTTTACCAAAAATTTGACACATCAAAATCTGAGTTTCGAATTTTCGAACATCGAGATAAATGCATCTCAGCCGGTATTTACGCATCTCCGAATTCATTTCTGTTAAATACTTGATGAGATTGCACTTTAAATATATATTAACGCATGTAATGAATTTACCTTCGCTAATGTAAATTTATAGCAAGTATTCAATTACTGATAATTGGATGCAGGTTGCGCAATCGTGCTTATTTTCGATATAACCGTTAATTCTCAAATATTTCATTGATAAAAATTATCGCTTAGAGATAACAAACGAAATTTGATTTGGATCTCTGTCATTTCGGATTTGAATAGAAAAAAAGTCGATCAAATATCAAATGAATGTGTGAATGAAATTTGCATTCTTATTTTTGCGCAACAAGAGAACCGACCGAATTACTTCTCACAGCCGAATTGAGTCATTTTCTAAAATGAATAATGAATGCGGAACAGTCGATCGAACTCAGAACACGATCGCACATTTTATGCATATATTCGAAGATTCTTATCAATGTTTATGACATGTTCCTTTTTGGTGATCAAATGGGGCTACAAACTGAATACATAATTCCAAGTCTATACGGATTTTACGGAGAAAAAAGTTCTGATTTTGAGTTATGAGATCAAAAGCGTTGGTGATTTTATTGCAATCAATCGTTATGATTCGTCGAACGGACGTCATCAATGTTAACGACGAAAAAACGCCAAAAAAAAAAAAATAAAAAAAAACAACAACAACAACAACAACAAACAATTTTTATATTTAAAATATTCTAATTGAGCATTTATTCGCAATGCATTGCATATTAATCGAAATTCGATTTTTGAAGGTGGTTGCTTAAACCATGAAACAGGAGTAATGAATTGGTCACTATTCCATCATCAATGACACATGTGTGCCCGTGAATAGAGACGTCTGAGTCATTCAAACACCGTGAATCATGAATTCAAAACGAAAAAAAAAACAAAGAAGACAAAATTTGAGACCAAGAATTTTGAACATGTCGATTGCTAAAGATTGAAGATGAAAACTAAAGAAAAATAATTTTTTTGCCAGCAATGACATTATGTGCAAAAATTCACGTAAGCACCCGAACATATTGTATGTTGCATTGGGATGTTTGATTTTTTTCTTCACTAAAATGTAATAAATATCAAAATCGTTCAATGATTTCACAATAGATAAATTTGTTAATGCATAAAATGGCATTAACATTCACACAGAGTATGTGATAATATTGTGTGTGTCTGTGTGTGTGTGTTGTTTGGGTTAAATGACTTAAAGTAGAAACAAACGAATAAGAAATGAATGAAAATCAAACCGAAAACAAGACAGAATTCGATCGTACCGAATCCACTTCATATGCATCGACGGAAGTATCAAACTTTGGCCGTACCTACCCAATAATGAGCAGACATTTCACCTCGGTCATTATGTATTGGCGTTTTATGTATTGAAAAATTAATTAATTTTGGAAAGAAAAAAATTCAAGAGAAATTTTTAGTCGGAATTTTCCAATTGATCGCATTCCTCAAGTTACAACTAAATTCCGAAATTTCAGATCGATCGGACAACAAATAACCAAGTTATAATTATTTTAGATAAATGAGAGAAGAAGAAGAAGAAAAATAAGAAAACAAACCAAATGTAGTAGTGCACCTTGTGGTGCATAAAAAGGGACAAACAAAATCAAATTGGAATATGTTGATGTTGCTATCCACTGTTTCACTCTCACCGAATGTGATGCGTGTGTACGGCTCATTGCTCAGTTGAAGAATATATTGACAAAAAAAACTCATAATAATAATAATAATAATAATAATATCATTTTAACTGTAATTTCGGTAGCAACATGCATGTTCGAAAAAATTTGTTTTTGTGTGGCCATCGGTGGCCATGTCCCTATGAGACCCCATTTATATTGCTTTTCATTCAATGGGAGACAACAGAGCGCGTAAATTTCAATGGACACTTAATACTGAGCGTTGAACACCTACAGCACACATTTGATATTTGATATTCTAAGCGAAAATATTTATTATGCAAAAGAGAGTATAAATCGTATGAGCATCGTTATGAATACCAAATAGAACCCTTTTGCAGATTTGATGAGTATAAAAATTCGAGAATTTACAGCAAAATTATCACTCAATCGGTGGACATCTTCCAATAAGGTTTAGCTCCGATCGCAGAATAAAGTCATTATCTGAAACGATTTTTAAAATTAACCAAAACAACAACAAAAATAATTTCATCAATATGAATAATAATTTTGCAATTATTCTCATCTCTCTATCTCTGGCATCAGCAATACCAGTTCGTAGTGGTGCGATTCAAACAGAATTCAGTTTCCCGAACATCAGTTTATAAAATAAAATTGTTCTTTCTATTCCCTCGTCGTCTCTCCACAGGAATGGTATACTATCAAATGCCATACTACAATCCATACCAGCAGGCAATGTTGCTACATTATGCAAATCCGATGAGCCGCACAGGATCAAGTACGAGTGCTTTTGCTTCGGGTGACACCATCGCTGCCGGATCATTTTTAAAAGGTAACATTTTCGATCATTAATTTATATTTATGATTTGCGATGAAAATATTGTGAAAAAATCAATTTGTTATTCCTCAGAAAATCGTGTACAAAATGAAGTGGCATTGGCTGCACAGTCACAATATGCCAATGATGCCAATGTTGAAGCAATCGCTGAAGCGTATCCAGAAGATTCACCAGCCAAAGACACAGTATCGTATGATGCTGAACGACAAAACCAGCCCAATTTAAATGAAGTTATCCCATTGAACGGCGCTCCAAATTCAGAAAATGATGAAAATAAGGGTGTTGTCATCCAACAAGAACCTGTAGCTCCAACCACACTTGCACCACCACCACCAACAACAATCGTTCCAAAAAAGAAAGTTCACATCGCTTTGGATGACGATGAGCATGATAGTATTGAAGATGAATATCCAGCCCATCCACAAAAGCCTAACCACCAAAACAAAGGTCAATCGCCAACATACACTTATTTCCCACTCACTTTTGGTAGAACAGCCGGAGGTACAGTTGCAATCGCAAATGCGTATTCTGCAGGTAAGTTTTTGGGCTATTTTTTGATTAATTCGGATATTTTATTTTTGGTTTTTTTTTTCGTCCACAGGAAAAGGTGCAGTTCGGAGTCATGCAATTGCTTACGGTACTTCGAGTGGATCGTCTAGACAACAAGCTGCCAAACGTCAAATTAGTGACAAACAATAACAGGCGGAAAAAAAATAAAAAATAAAAATAGCATTCAAAGGCAATAAATCCATCAGCAAATAAATTGCTATAAAACACAACAACAAATTCAACAGATTGAAAGAAACGGACACCAATTAAAATTCAGTCAAACGAATGCAAATGATCGTTATGTGATGCGTTCGCAACAGTTGCTGTTGATATTTTCGTTGGATTTTTTACAATAAATTTTAATATTCAGCCGTTTTAATTGAATTTGATCAATAAATCCTAGAAACAAATACATACATCCTGTTTTGATTTTGCTTTAATGATTACAGTCAATGATCACTGATCAGAGCTTTTCTGTATTGATTCTTGTAAGAATTTGAAATTTAAAAAAGGAGTTCAGTTGCCGTCTCATGGATTCTGATTAAAAATCTTTTAGCTTTCGAATCCAATTTATTATTCGATCAAAAGAAGCCAAACTTTCAAATGTTTATTTAATATTCTGAATGTGGCGTCACAGAACGAAATAAATTACTCATTGATTGAAATATTATTATTGATAAATCAGCGAATTTCGTACAAAATGAACTTAACAAAAAAATCCAAATCCATATTGAACCAATGATTATTGTCATCGCGTAAACGATACTCGAATCTGAAAGTGAGTCAAAGTCGAACTTTATGCCATGTTCCTTTTTAAAACAATATCTAAACAGCAATGCAATAGACGCTTTTTAGCGAATAAAATAAAAGAATGCTAAAATATTTTGGAGATTGGTTATTTTGATTGAGCTTATATGTAGTTGATAAAAAATATACACATTTATTGTGAGCTGAAGCGGAACATGGTACGAAACTGACCTAAGCTCATATGTGTATTCTATACGCATCGAATATAGCGCGTAGAAATACATCACGATGAATCTTCCGAATTGAAAAAATATTCCGTCGAGATCTCATGGATTCTGAGCTAAATAGTCCGACCATACGCATCGTAAACTAAATCATTTTCAATTGTTCACACTTAATATTCCGAAAGCGGTGTCATTTTACGATGGAAATTATCATTGTTGACAGATCAGCCGGTTCCACGAATTTCGTACGTAAAATAAACTAAACAAAAGAAATATTATGCAAATTGATCATCATATGGTAAGCGATGCGGAACGATAAATAGCTATGTGACTGACTTGAATTCGAATTGTTATAGGAAATCAAATTTGAGCCGATATCTATTTTTCTAATTAGCTCACCAAAGTCTGGTTTACAAACTGTAGCCAACAAAATGTAATGAGTCTAATCAAAACTGGATTGAATCTATGGAATTGCTGAGCCAATATAAACCTCTTTACCTCCAATCTCAATAAATAATAATGTTCTGAAAGAAGAAAAAAAACCCAATTAAACAGTGATTCTAGTCTCGTCGATCGATTCGCGTGATGAATAAATTCAAGAATATCACCGTTCTTGTTCTTGTCGATTGTGTTCATTAGTCTTCCCACTTTTTTGACGTCATCATCCATTTCATTTGGAGGAAGTATATAAAGAAATGAATATTTGTCCGTAAATTATAGTCGCTTTTGTACTCGATAAACAAACAACATGAAATTCCTGTGCGTTATTTTATTCGCAGTTATAGCCACAGCACTTGCTGCTCCACAACGTATGTTCAATAAATTAATTAATTACAAGTGTATTAGCCTTTATTATGAGAATATTTTTCGATCCAGCTCACCATCATAATCACAAATACGGAAATAATCAAGGATACGAAAATCAGTGCTGCAATCAGGGCTATCAGCCAGGTTCATACCAGGGAGGAACAGGTGAGCTTATCTAAAAAAAAAAATTCTTATCAGACTAAATTTTTTAAATTCCTTGAACTCATTTATTCTATAATTTATATGATTGGATATGTTCAATCGAAAGGCGCAAATCAAGCAGGCTCGCAATCCTCATCACAATCGGCCGCGAATTCGGGATCTTTGGGTAAGTTATTATTGTTATGAGATCAGAGTGTGTACATTCGATGCACACCTAATCATAGTTAATAAATTTTCAGTTTAATTAAAATGAATGATGGGATCTAGGTATCGGTGGTCTTGTCAGTGTCGGTGGTAGTTCATCATCTTCTTCTTCTTCATCATCTTCTTCAAGCTCAAACAAGTAGGTTTCGCTTTACACGGTTTATAGTTCCTGGTATATTTTGGCTGCTTCATTTTTATTGTTTTATTCACAGTCAATTTGGCCGAAAATAAATAGATGAATTAATATTGTTATGAAATAAATATTGTCAATTATAATACAGAATTTTTTCCAATAAAAAACTGAACATTAATCTCATCGTTGATTGTTTTCGTCATTGCATTTGGTCCACACACACTCTCTTCGAATCGAATCAAGTGTTCGAATAACGAAAATTCGGAATTCGTTTGTCTATTGAGAATAGAGAGAAAAAATAAACATATGAAACGTTGATAAAATGGAACCAACTTCACTAGAAATAGTGTCAATCTGTCAGTCGCAAAGATTCCGTACGGCATTTCTTTTAGTATTAATGCAGAGTACAGATTGCGCTTGAAAGAAAAACATTTGCATTTAAATAATTGCTCATCAAAACCTTTGTGTATCTCCATTTGATTTTTCTACAAATTTTACAATAAGGAAAACAAATAACAAGTGAAATGGCAACAAAAGCAGCAGCCAATGGAAAAGGTTTCCAACCCGTAAG
Source organism: Mayetiola destructor (assembly GCA_000149185.1). Taxonomy (NCBI): domain Eukaryota; kingdom Metazoa; phylum Arthropoda; class Insecta; order Diptera; family Cecidomyiidae; genus Mayetiola; species Mayetiola destructor. The sequence goes on from GL501517.1 coordinate 1,273,305, forward strand.
TATCATGTGTTTCAATAGAACATTCATGTGGGTGTATTTTCAATGAAACGAGGATTACATACAAAACTCATTCGAATCACCTTTGCATAGAAATTTCTAACTGGAAGCAAAGAACCAGGATTTATAACAGGTTTTTACATTACAGGATACGGATGTTCATGTAACAAAAGAAGATCAATCAAAAATTAACAAATTCGCAAAATACAATGCCAATTTGGAGGATTTAAAGGATGAACTCCAAATCAAAAAGAATGACCTCAAAAATTTGGAAGAAGCTGTCGATGAAATCGAATTATTTGACGAAGATGAACAAATTCCATTTGTTGTTGGTGAAGTTTTCATTTCATACAATCTTTCACAAACTCAAAAGCTTCTTGCTGCCGCTAAAGAGAAAAAAATCAAAGAAATCGAAGTGATTCAGGAAAAATGCAAACAAATCCAGGATTTGATGAGCGATTTGAAGGCACAACTTTATCTACGATTCGGTACCAACATCTATTTGGAAAATGATGATTGATGAGAATTGAGGATTGAGGATGTTAAATGTTTTTGCGTGTGTTTCTTTAAAACAAACAAACTGATCAAAAATAAATGATTTTCATAAAGAAAAAAAAACAAGAGTTTTTGTTCGATATTCCAATTTGTTTCAAATGTTCCATTTTGCAATGAGTCACTGGAAAATGAAATCTTTGAGTGACACAAGTACATGTGTGGCGCTGCTGTCAAATACACAGTTTATTCATTTGGCCGGTCAGCCATTTCTTTTGCAACGTCAAGAGTAAGCAGCGTGTGCTTCTTGACTGTATTTGATAGAGAGAAATAATAATTAGTGGTCTTTTTTCTTATATCAATTGGCTACAGATTTTCAGAAAAACAAAATTCATTAAAATCTTACAAATATGGCTAAACAATTTGATTTGACATCAAAAATATGCCAATATCTTGATCGGCATTTAACATTTCCATTGCTTGAATTTTTGTGTGAGAAAGAGGTAAGACAATAATGTTTGGTTAAAAAAAAAATGTTCCATAGGTTAATTATAATTCGGAACCGTTTTTGTGAATGTAATTTTGGTGTTGAATTTCAGACCGAAAATCAAAAGGCATTATGGCAACAAATTCTCGATATTGTCAACAAAACCAATTTGATCGATTACACAATGGATATTCGGAAGCGTTTACAATTGGGCGATACAATGCCAGAGGTATGTTTCAGTGTCTGTTGCTCTATATTCGAATGGTAAACATTTTACAAAGTTTTTTTTTTATTAAAATATTTGTTTCGTTTTATGCCAGGAATTGGTCGAGCGTAAGGCAAATGTGTACGCAACGTTAGTGAAATTGCAGGAAGAAGTGTCTCAAATCACGGAAATCACCGAAATGCTTAAGGATGCCGATAACATCAAAGATTCCAAGACATTTGTCGAGGAAATCAAAAAAGAATTCGGCGTACGTAATCATTATTCGGCCTTTTATTTATCACAAAACCAATCGACTAAACGATGTATTTATTTTTTTTTTTCACGTTCGTAATTTAGTATGAGCCAGAATGGGCCGAAAACGCATACCGTATGGGAAAATATTTCTATGAATGCGGCAAATACATGCAATCAATATCGTATTTGTATTTTTGTTCATTGGTCATGCAGCCCACTGACAAGAACTATTTGAATGTATTGTGGGGTATTTTGGCCGCCGAAATTCTTCAACTGAATTGGAATTCAGCATTGGAAAGTATGAATCGCTTACGCGACTATATTGACAACAGCAACTTCAGGTAGGTGTCCACATTTGATTCAATTGGATAATAATAATAATCAATATTCAAATGGAAAATGTTTTTACGTTTCTTTCAATAATTTTGTTTTTACAATAACAGCAACATTGAAGCATTGCAGCAACGCACCTGGTTGATCCATTGGAGTGTTTTCATTTTTGTGAATCATCCAAAGGGTCGCGATCAAATTATCGAAATGTTTTTGTATAAACCATTGTATTTGAATGCCATTCAAACGATGTGTCCACACATTTTGCGTTATTTGGCGGCTGCGGTTGTTATCAATCCAGGACGTCGTAATGCGCTCAAAGACTTGATTAAAGTCATTCAACAGGAATCGTACACATACCGTGATCCAATCACCGAATTTTTGGAACATTTATTGGTGAATTTTGATTTTGAAGGTGCTCGTCTCAAATTGCATGAATGCCAAACGGTTATTTTTAATGATTTTTTCATTACAATTTGGATGAATGAATTCATTGAAAATGCACGTTTAATGATATTCGAAACATTCTGTCGGATACATCAATGCATTACAATCAGTATGTTGGCTGAAAAATTAAATATGGAACCGGCTGAGGCTGAATGTTGGATCGTCAATTTGATTCGAAATGCTCGATTAGATGCAAAAATTGATTCAAAATTGGGGCATGTTGTAATGGGCACACAGCCATTAAGTCCATATCAGCAATTGGTGGAAAAAATTGATTCGTTGTCGGTGCGCTCAGAAACGCTTACCACTTTGGTTGAAAGAAAACAAGCTAAACTATCATATGCTGAAGGTTACAGCAAATATTGAACAATCAAACAAAAAAAAAATACAGCAACATCATTTTTTTTTTTGATTTTTTTTTTTATTGATAACAAATAAAATAATCCCCGGATACTGGATACTGGATACTTCCATCTCTCTAGTTAGTTAGTTAGTTAGTTAGTTAGTTTTCCTTTCATTTTTTTTCTACATGATAGAAATTTGGTTTGCTTCACAACGACAACTAGTTTGCGAATGTTATGGACTTTATCAAAATAAATAATAAATACAAACGGAAAACAGTATCAAAGCGAATGCGTTTCTTTTCTCATTGGTTAAATCTTTATTTGAAGTATTCGAATGAAATATTTGATCGAAAACAATGACAAATTAAAGAGAGAACGATAATAATGTTGATAAGAATTTTGAACGATTAAATGTTGTTTGGTTGGTGTGCACAAAATGTTGCGACCAAATCAGATGTCCTCTCCATCCAAAAGCGGATCCTGGTTTTTGTCCTCGATATAGGTGTTATTTCGTTTACAATAATCGATAAGCGCTAACCAGTTTGCATCAATAGCCAATGCTCTTGCTAACCCAACAACAATAACCAGATTCCTGAAATTGATGAAATCCATGTTAAAGAATTTATTTATTTTTTTTTTGTCTTCTTTAATTTACAACATAATGAGAATGTATTTAATCTTTATATGCATACCGTCCACGGGAAATAGCCGTATTGAGGCGCTTAGCCGAATGAATGAATCGTAGAGCCTTTTCATCTCCGCTTGTCTTGACCGTTGAAAAAAAAATTATTCGACGTTCTTCACCTTGAAAATCTTCGACAGTTCCAATTTTGATATCCGCCATTTTTGGGTTATTGGCCCTAACCAATAGCCTTTTCAGATATAGCACTTGTGCATAATACGGTGTAATTATGCCGATGTCGCGTCCTTTATCATTCGTTTGATCGATTAAGCGTTTCAACAAATCCACCAACTAAACGAACAAACATTTCAACAACAATTATTTATATTTAACATTTCACTCAAACTAAATGAACTCACCATTTTTGCTTCATATGGATTGTGCCATGATCGTCTTCCATTTTCTCGTTTGTTTTCACCGTTCACATTATAAAAACGAATTCCAAATACTTTTTCGTCTGGATACGACATTCGATATATAAATTCGAGATGTTTTGCTTCTTTATTGTCTTTATTGATGGTGGCCTCCAGTTTGGATTTATAAAATTGATCGCTGTAAAAATTTAGTATGGAAGGCAAAGCTCGATAATTTTTGACCAAATGATTGACCAATCGTGGATCAAAATCGTCGCCATCTTTCTACAAAGGTATTCAATCATTAAAATTCGTGCTGATGAGCAACGTAATGATTTTCATTCCATCCAAATTCGCTCATACTTACCATTTCAGCTGTTTTAATATTGCCATAACGATCAATGTATCGTTCCAACATGGAATAACACAGGCCACGATCTTTTGCATGATTCGATAAAACGATCGGATGTAACTGCAGTGGATCCCCACCAAGAGTAATTTGGCCATTTTTTGGCTCAACCAATGATATTGGTAACATTGCTTCCGGCTCTGAAAAACAAATGAACGTTAATTGTTGCCAATGTGTACAGTGTACATAACACAAAATAAAACATAGTTATTATTTTTTACCGTGGCATTGACTCGCTTCGTCAAGGAATACATGTGAAAATGCAACGTTTCTATCCAAAAGTACACCGATTCCACCGCAAGTTGATATTACGATTCTATGTTTTTTCAAAAGTTCAACTGTTAATGTGCGATTAATAGTACACTCTTCATCAACATCATCATTAGAATCATTTAAGCCGATTGATGCACAAATTTTATGCAAATCTACTGGAACTTTGTTTTTGTCAATGGTGGAACTATTGACCAATCGAAGAATTGCTTCACCGATTGAACTAATGTCACTTTTATCGGAATGCAATAATCTTGTTGTCACAACTAAAACACACATATTATTAATTTTTCGCATACATTATTTCGATTTCTATTAGGCGTAATGATAATAAAAAAAAAAAGAATAAAACTCACCATTTGCAGCCGAATTCGATTGCGTTGCGACCAATATGCGACTTTTCGGAAGATGGATGTACACTTGTAAAATGGCTTCCACAAGTGTGGCAGTTTTACCAGTTCCCGGCGGCCCGAAAACTGAATTAATGAAAACAATGATAATGAATTATTCGTTTTTTTTTTTTTTTTTGTAATAAATTTGGAAATAAACGAGGAAAAATTATCATTACCAATGAAAGGCAGTGGCCGACACTCTCCACGTAAGCAGAGCATGACCGAATATTTTTGTTCATCGTTCAATTGTTCGTTGACCCAAGGAATTTCAACCATTTTCCCTTTGGTATTCAACAATAATTTTCCATTCTCGATTGTTACGTTGATTTGCGGTGGTTTGGTGACCAACTCTGTCGGAAAAAACATTCGTTTGTCGAATTTCAAAAGAGCAGCATCAACACCAGCATGCTTTCGTTTTGAAATGGATCGATTGTATTGAAACTCGACGTAATAGCCTTCGCATCTCGAATTACACTTTTCATTTTTAAATCGATCCGAACTGAAACGAATGATGTAGCGATTGCTGTAGACTCTGTTTACAATGCCACGATAATAACGCTCCTCTCGCTTCCATCGTAAATATGGATCCTTGTCCGTCAATTTAATGGCAATAATCCCATCACCTCGACTGATTGGAGGACGCAATTCTGAACGACACAAAAAATTAAACGAAATTAAATGCAATTGATGCGATTGCCATATCACAATAGCAATCAATTATGTACCTTCAATATCTTCGCATAAAATACTGAAATTTTTTGTTTCTTTGTTCAGATAGCAGCTGTCGAGTTTATAAAACTCGAACGTTCTTTTTAGCTCGATTTCTTCCAAATGGAGCTGAGTAAGAAATCAATTGAAAAAAAAACAATATTTAATTTCACATAAAAATTTAGGCCATACATCTACATCACGAATACTCTCAATGCTTACCAATGTGTGAAAGGTGTCGGCAATATTGTCCATTGTTAGCTCTTCTCGAGGTAATAATTTGTTCAGAATTTCAATAATGGCTCCGACATTTTTTGAAGTGATTATTTCGTACAATCCGGTTGGAATTTCGTATTGCATGTCCAAAAGTGGCAACGCTTTTCGGAATCGCGCCGCTTCATGTGAACTTGGACAAAATGACGGGTTTGTTTCAATTTTGATGGCACGTTTCACAAAATAATCATTGTTGCGATGATAGTCACCTTCAATGAATAAACCGCTGACCTCATCTCCAATTTCAAGCGATTCGATTGCTAATTCGTCATAAATCACAATTCTGTCATTGATTAGTGCAAATTGCATGTGATCGGTGTACGTAATTTGCCCATCAAATCGTCGTGGCATATCGAAGGGACGAATTTCTTTTATGTGATGATTGTTATGCATAGCAGAGATCATTTCAGCGCGATCACCTTTTGCTAATACAATGTCACAAATTGTCTCTCCCTTTGCCACACTCACTATCAATCGATGCCCATCCATACATCTGACGAAAATGTCGGTACCTTTAACGGATTCCACCGAAACACATGTTGAATTTTCTCTAACGATGCCCGGCATTTTTTTTTTAATGGCTTAAAGTCGGACCGTTCAAATTTAAGTTCTGAATTGATCGGTTGCCGAAATCGAACTGGAATGCAAAAAGAATCTCAATGATGATTGTCGCCACTGAGACGAACAGAATGAAATAAAATTCGAGACAACATTTTCGATTTGCTGATACATGCATTATGAAAATTTTTATTTATATTATTTTTTTTTCATCAGAATCGATTTTTGTTAGTGTAATATGTTGATTTTTCAGCTTTGGTAATATAATACGTGTAGAAATAAATGAAAATTGAGTTATTTTTCGACGAATAAACTCATAAAAGTCGCAAATTTATGAGCTGGGATCGAAATGGATTCCTTCGTAACTGCCATTTGCAATGCACACACTAATTAGGTGTCGCCAATTATGATCGAGTTGTAGAACGTCTGGATTTCCGATAATAATCAGAGCAGCGCTATGTATATACAAATCAAATAAATGAAATAAACGTAACATTAAAGTTTTTTGTTATTGTTCTTTGTCTTAAAAAAACCAAAAAAAAAACGACCGATGAATAATGAACGATATAGATTCACTTACCGAGCACGACTTATTGTTACATTTGTTCGACGCGCATTATTTATAAAACCGAGACCATATTTTTCGTCATGAGCAATGCTGCTGTTTTTCGATCGAACAGTTGATACAATGATTATGTTTCTTTCTTGCCCTTGAAACTCTTCAACGCTACCAACTTTTGGATGATCACAATCAAAAATGTCACTGCACAATTTGCGAATGTCCTGCAAAAGTGACAAAATTCAAATGTTTTAAAATCCATAATAAATCTATTGGAAAATAATCTAACCTTCACTTGAAGTGTGTACGGTGTAATGATACCAATATCTTCTGCAGTGAATTTCAGTTGAAACAATTCGTTGACGACATCGACCACCTAAAATAAACAAAATATAAAAACATTTTTATATGCCTTATTCGAAGAATGCTCGCTTTATCCGATAAAATAAGTGGAATCGGACAAAATATATGAATTAAAAAATGTTCTCTAAATTATTGAATGTTCACAAATACCTCTAGCGTCTCTTGTGGATTTCGCCATGAGGTGCTATCGATTGTTTGCTCTTCTTTTCCTTGAATTCCGATAAAATAAATGCCAAAGTTTTCGACAAAATGATTCATGAATCTTGGTCTTGTTTGGATTTTCGATAAAATCATGTGCTCATTACTGCATTCGGGTAAAACATTTGGAATGAGACGCCCTTTATAGAATAAATCACTGCATGGCGATAAAATACTAGGTAGGCTTCGATAATTATTTAATAGTTGGGTCACCAATCGGTTGTCAAAACTTTTACTCTGAATTTATGATGAAATTGAAAAAATAACAAAATTAAAATTCGAATCGGAAAATGGTGTGTGCATCAAATAGAACTTACGTCATCGTCTTCTTTGTATGGTACGCGATCTAACAATCGGCACAAAAATGATTTTTCAAGTCCGCATCTTTTGGCCAATGGGCTCAACACAACCGGACCCAATTCTGAAAATAAAAAAAACATTGAAAAACATTTGATTTGGATGAAATTTTTACAACAAAATAAAAACAATAAATAATTTACACTCACGATTGGGATCTCCAGCTAAAATTATTTGACCATCTTTTTTACTTAATAGTGAGATCGGTATGGTTACTTCGGGCTCTGTACATTGACCAGCTTCATCTATGATTACATGTGTAAAATGACCAGGAGGAAATGACATATACAACAGAGAGCCAAATGTACTACATGTACTAATCAAAATACGAAGTAAGCTAATGGCCTGAGAATTCCGCTGCAATTGTATACCAGACTCGGATTTTTTGTGTTCATCGGGTCTTGATCGAGCCGCTGCTATATCACAAGTCATGCAATGTTTATGCAGTTCTGGTGGAATTTGTTCACGTTCAATACTATTTTGGCTCACAATTCGAGTAAATTCTCCATCTTCCAATTGTCCACATTCGACCAACAATTTAGTTATCCAATTCGCTAAAATGATGAATGAACAAAGTTAATTAATTTTTCCAACAAATACATGCATGAAAATACAAACCGGCCGAATTTGATGGAGCCGCAATAATTAAACGAGTACCACCTCTTCGATATAACTGTAGAATGACCTCAATTAATGTTGAAGTCTTTCCTGTACCTGTGATCAGGTGATTCGGTCATATCAATATGATCAAAAAATGATGAAACAAAATAAATAAATAAACTATATTATTGAAAAATGCATAAAATAAAAAGAAGAACTTACCGGGAGGGCCAAAAATTACATATGGCATTGGTCGTGATTCTCCACGCAAAATGTTCAAAACTGCTTTCTTTTGGATTTGATTCAATTTGGGATTGAACCATTTTAACGCGCGTTTTTGCTGATTTAACTGAAGTTCACCGTTCACAATTTGAACATCAAATTGGCATTTTTTTTGTGTTACAATGCGATCGGGGAATAATAGCTGCGGTATATCTTTTGCCAATTTCTCGACTCTCAAAACGCCATTGTGCTGTTTAATGAATTTACTGCGACTAAACTTGAAGATTAAAGCATAATCTTGACCTTGATAATTACAGGAGAATTCTTCGTCGAATTTCAATAAAATTCGGTCTCTGCAACAGACGGAATTCAAACAAATATTATATGAATGAAAGAAGCTTTCCATTGGAATATATATTATAAATTGTTAAGGTCTAAACCTTTTGATGCGATGCACGAAACCTTGGTATTGTACATTTTTATCGGCAACATTGGTTTGGAATAAATTTTGAGCAAAAACCATATCGCCAATAACAATGGATGGCCGACATTCGAATACATTGCCATGCATTTTGTATGCCATGTATTCTCCTTCACGCTGAAAATGTCCACGATCACAATCGTAACGACGAAATTCGTGACGCAAATGTAATTCTTCGAAAAAAAGCAAATAATTGAAGAATTTGCAATAGTTGGCCATTTGAAGTGTTCGCAATGAATCCATAACATCGGGAATCGTAACATCGATTTCGGAATAAGTGTTGGCCGTGATGAGCGCATCAACAAGTCGTTCGGGTATCTCAAACCGTTCCAAACGTCTATCGATAAAATGTGGTGAATTTACTGGTCGTATTCCGGCTACGGTATCCCGTTTTCCCTTATAAATTTCTTTGGTGTAAGTTTTTGAACGCACTTGACGCACGGCCATCGGATCATGGTCGGCTTCTTTTCGTACTTCGATCAGAATGCAGCGGCTAACAGCCGGACCATTATCATCGATCAGAAAATTCATTTTAACTTTAGTGGTGCCACACACTTTACCAATGACTTGTATATTATAAATAAATTCTGAGCCCGGCTGTACAATTTGTGGATACTCCAATTCTCGGCAACTAATTTGAGAACTTGAAAAAAAAAAAATGAAAAGCAAAATGAAATGACATCATGATAAATGATAAATGAATGGAAATCTAGTTGAATTACCTGGCAATTATATTGCCGTATGTGCATTTCGAGATCTTTCGCTGTTCACTGGACACATTTTTGGCAATTAATTGAATTTTTTGTTTATCATTGGTCTTTTCCAGGGACACCTTCAAATCATGATTACGTGTGAATGTAACAAATGGATTGTCAATTTGATCGTTCGTCTCCTGTGTAGCCTGATTGATGCTTTGCATTGGCAACAAACTTTTCATTGCATAACTGTTGTTGTCATTATTGTTACTCCGAATATCCTTAACAATGTAAATACAACGCCAAAAATATCTCTTCATATCGATCTCAATATCACATCGGATAACTTCAGCGATTACGCAATCATTCTTATCGGGCATTGAATCTCGATTATCTGAATGCTGTAATACATCCGCATAAAATAAATACTCTTGATCCACTTCTCCAACGGCCGTATTACGATTGAAACGGGTAATTTTGCCGGAAATTGTCTTTGAATCGGCTGGACGCATCGAATAAAAACCAATCGGACTTATTTGACTTGAATGAAAGTCATCGATTTCATATTCAATGTCCACATCAATTTGATCACCACATTTCGGAATGAATGTGCAACCGATTTCATTCAATGCAATCTTAATTTTTTTCTCAATTATTCCGAATGTATCAATGGTAACGATGCCGGCCGATTTTGATTCAATGATGCCTTTAATCCATTTACTATCGGTTTTCAGTGGAATTGGACACTGACCCGAATATTTATTATCATCTTTTTTCGAATAGTTATTTTTATCGTATTCATCCTCCCATCGTTCGGTCACCATTTTTTCAACTTTATAAATTTCAATTGATTCGGCCATTTTTCTGGCCATACAAACCACTGTATCACCAATTTCCAGTCCGCCACCGATTACACAATCTGCATTGAAAATATATTGGTTGTCGATGCGTCCTCCACGATCTGAATAGATGTGTGTTATTTTACCTAGACAAAAGCAACAAAAATATTATAAGAAAATGCAGCATAAATGCATGCTGCATAGCGCAAACAATGCCATTTCTAACCGTCTAAACGAAAAAATTGCGCATCTGGAATGTATGACGATTCTACATGTACATCGCACCCATCATCTTGATTATCCAAATCGATGGCATCAAGTTCTTCCATTATTTTGTCATATTCATCTTTTTCATTCTGCGATGAAGTTGCGGTGGTGCCGAAAATGTGCCAAATATATTGAGCGATTTTAAACATTTTATTGCTATTGAATATATTTATTGCGATCGGTCAAATCCGATCAGTGAATCAACCGGATCGAATTGCCACTTGGTTTGTCTAATTAATTTGTTCGATTCACGAATGTATTTCAATCGTTTCGAATGATTTTCGTGTTGTAAATCTTTTTCCAATCGCTCAGTGTATATCAACCAATTGAAATCTTTTGTTGCGCTACTTTTGGCCGTCGGTTTCTTTGATTGCTTCATTTCGAAGAAAGAAAGACACAATCGTCAGTATTCATTTAAATACAAGAGAAATGATATTTATAGAAGGGTATTACAGTTGCTGCTGATGAATTATTCTTTGAAGATCTTCCTACTTTATCCATACTTCCACGTGTTTTAATCTCAAATGATTAATATTCTCCTTTCAACTGTTCTACTATCGAGAATCCATCGAATGAAACACCGGAACATTCATTTGACACTTCACACACGCACACACACTTGAAAATAAATGACAAATGCTAAGCAAATTACGCTGAATAAAAATAAAACACAGACATTCGGTTCAGTTTGTTTGTATTTGTTGATTTAAATCATATGTTTTCGATTTTGAACATCAATAAGAATTTAAACAAAATTGTTGAAATATTTGGTAGTTGAATTTAATTTAATCATTGAAATTTATCTTATTTTCAATGCAAACAAAACAAAAACAATAAAGAAAAAATTCAAAATGATAAAATTACACAGGAATAAAATCTCTCGACAATGGTTTCAATAACCGTTCCTTTTAAATATTTTTTTTTTTTAGTTTTCTTTTCATACCATTTTTGTGTAATTCATTTCAGTTGTTTAGCATCTTGGATGATCCATATTATACCAGGCACCCAGATGTTTCGATCTGTTCTTTTTTTACATGTTTGTTTATTTTTGTTTTCTTTCTTGATTTTATTTTTTGTTTTTTTTTTTTTAGAGAAACTAAGGTTGCACGGAATCTATTATACAATCACAATGCCACTCGGATCAAATCGATTGCAAAAATTTCTCTTTCTCATACTACTCGGTCGTGGTTGTAGTTTTCTCGACAACAATTATTATTATTAGAGTAACGTCGAAAATGAAGTGTGATTTTTAAGCTAAACTTCTTTTTGTTGACGGTTTTAGTTTAAAATTTAGTTATCTTTCTTGATGCGAGTCGATGTCATTCGATAAATAATTGAATCTCGGCCTGGATCCATTGTAGCGATGGCATAGCTGACGGCCAACAAAGAGAATGTAATCACAACACCAAACCATAAAATGATGTTGAAAATGACTGGATAATTGTCTGTGTATGTTGGAGCTAAATTCAAATCGTCTGTATCATTAGTTGCTGGATCCTAAAATTATGGTGAAAATGACAAAAAGGGACAAAGTTATCATTTGAAAAAAAATTTCTTCAACATAACGTTCAACGGATTGTGAATTTAAATTCTAAAATTACATCTTCGGTAGCACGTCTTGTACGTTTGATTGATTCAGTTTCTGTGGTCATAATGCCAACGATTGATTTTCCATTTGTCCGTTTGGTCATTGCTTGTGATAGTTGTTCGGCGGCTATTGTAAATATGGGTACAAGTTCATCACGTGCCTTTGGTTCCAATGCTCGAAAATCAAAATCAATTAACAAAACAGCTGGCAGTTGACATGTGACACCTTCATTTGCCATTACTTCAGCGAATGCAGCAAGAGCGGCTATTTGTTCATGGATTGGTTTATTTTCAATATTGTCGGATTTGAAGGTTGATGTGATTTTGGCATTGGATGGTTTCACTTGTGCATCGCACATCGATTCCAAAATCGGCAACTAAAATATTTATCAAATGAATTTGCAATTCGCAATTAGATGAGCCATCGAATCGTATACACTTTGAATTTTTGGAATTTTTTTTGAATACTTACAGCCTCTCCCAAATCCTCCATATTCAAGTGAATGAATTGACGGTTGTTCTCTTGAATCACATAGTCCAATGACTCAATTGAATAGCTTGAGCCAGTCAATTTGATGTTGGATACTGGTTTAAGATTTTGCGGTTCGATGTTTGAGATTCCAAAAACATTTAACAGAACGGCATTTTCACATAAATCAATTGGACTATTAATTTTAACTTTCAATGGCACCGATCTTGTTGTTGAATATCCCATGAACGCTCGGAATGCATCACCAATATATTCTCCATCGATTTTGTCGTTTTTTTTGAATGAAATTGAATCGGGTGCCCCCAAGATTGCCAATTGTCCAGAGCCATAGGCTGCAAATTATGTGCGAAACCGAAAAAAAATAAAAAACAAATCAAATAACAAGAAAAAATTGATTAATTTCCATCAACAATGAATCAGAGCAAAATGTCACAAGGTTTGTCATTTCACTGTATTTTCCATGGATAATCGATAATTTTATACGTTCGGTCAATGTGCAACGCGTATTTTGTGCTTGATTCACGAAAATTAGATAATTTGTAACAATTTGGTTCACATTTAACAAAAAAAAAATCCAAATTCAAACTCATAATCACCTGCTGCAAATAGAGAAAAAATCACCAAAATACTTTTTAACATCTTGACGAAAACTAAAGCCAGATCATATGATGTACTATGATTTTTCGGAATGACAAACACTGGGCAATTTCACAGTCTATGTAAGACAACAGTTTCATTTGCGCATCGTTTCGAAACATTCACGTGACATCACAGCACACATTACATACATTCACACAGTCGATTCGATTTTAGACTAATGAAACGCATAGCAAATGTCAAATAACCAGCTTCATGACGGTTTCATCTCAACCAGAAGACAAATACAAAAAAAAAAAAATGTGGTTAATCATTTATTGCCGCCGATAAATCATTAAAGTATTGTTTACGAATCGATTGGGCTTCAGACGAGACGTTTAAAGAATAATGGAAAAAATTCTAGATTCAACGCAATTGGTCAGTGGTGTGGCTATTTTACTCTCGTTTTTAGCTGGATATCGATATGGTTTAAGGAATCTCGAAGCAGATTTTAAAGAGCAAGAGGGTGCAGCAGGCGGCGAAAAGAGCACAACTGAAAAATCTCGCGTAAGTTAAAAAGTCATTCAACCTCAATTGGCACAAAGAACACAAATTAAAATACAATTTCAAATCACTTTGAACCAGGTTTACCAGGACAATGGTGAATTAAAAATGATTTTAGTTGTTCGTAATGATTTGAAAATGGGAAAAGGTAAAATAGGAGCACAGTGCGGACATGCTGCAGTTGGTGCATACCAAAATTGTGCAAAACGTTTTCCGAATTTGATTCGGCGCTGGGATGAATCGGGCAGTGCTAAAATTGCTGTTAAAGTTGACAGTGAAGCTGAAATGGTGAATATTTTTAAGGCAGCGCGCGATCGTAATTTAAATACATGTTTAATTCGAGATGCGGGCCGTACACAAATTGCACCCAATTCCAAAACTGTTTTAGCCATTGGACCAGCCTCATGCTATGAAATTGACCAAATTACCGGCCATTTGAAGCTCTTATAAAATAAAACAAACAAAATAGGAACACAAAACTTTTGGAAAATAATTTTTTTCCATTTACAATAATTTATTTCATATTTTCCTTTTTCGATCGTTACACACATAGTATCGTCATCGAAATTAATGCGAATTTTACAAAAAAAAACTATAAAAACATTAAAAAATCTATTGTTTCATTTTATGATTATTAAAAATAATAATAATAATGATAATAATCTTAGTACATATTATGGTTAGAACCAGTCATTGTCTGCAGTCTGCATTATCACCCTGACTTTTTGACTTTTTTTTTGTTTGAGTTGTTTTTATTGGGAAAAATTTAAAACCTATTTACAATGATTTGCGCCAAGTGGATCTACAAGTTAGTTCTCGTCTAGGCCGCCGGGTATTTACTATTTCATTATGTTATTTACAAGTTGTATGGATGAGATTTTTGGCAAAAATTAAATAAAAAGCCAATGTGAGTTTGTATAGTAATGCTCTGAGTGCTCACATAAAACATTCCAATATTTAAACATTCAAAATTTACGACAGTGCACCCCAGACGCACCACACGTCTCCGGTGCAACATATGCACCCAAGGCGTACCGTTCGTCTCCGGTGCCCTGTGCAGTAGTGTGACTTTAGGAATCTAACTATTTAAACATTAGTCTAAACTGTACACTATACACTGTACACCAACCCTGGTCCACTATTATAACGTGTGTTACCCTGACTTATTGATGTGTTTGAGACAGCAGTAACTTTCAAAGATTGAAAATAAAAATGGCACACAAAAGGT
Source organism: Mayetiola destructor (assembly GCA_000149185.1). NCBI lineage: Eukaryota > Metazoa > Arthropoda > Insecta > Diptera > Cecidomyiidae > Mayetiola > Mayetiola destructor. The sequence goes on from GL501517.1 coordinate 1,288,533, forward strand.
CGCAAAGAGAAAAAGTTTAGATGTGAACTTAAAAATGTGATGAAGATGCTTTTGCTGGGGATATAGTTGTGGATTCAGCGTGTGAAAATAGTCCAGGAAATAGCACGGGTAGCCTGTTTGTCATTTTTTGTCTCATCTTTCAAAATACATTCGTCTCATTATTTCAATTTCATATTTCTATCAGATGGGCAAGTCGACAGCGATGAATATTATGATTCAGATGATGAAAAATTATTCGATAAAATGTTTCGCACGTGAAATGATTTTCATGCAATGGTTATTAAATTGAAGGATCAAAGTCGTCAGAATAATCATCAACCCAGTGATGTCGAGATTAAAAGCTTGAACCAACTTATTTCAAGTCTACGAAATTTGGCTAAAAAAATTTGGAATTTATGGAATCTAAATCAGTCGATGGGACGTAGTAATAAAACACTGGAAAATGTTGGCGTACACGGCAAATAATTATGGAGAATCATTCATCAAAGAAGGAATATAGAGTGTTACCCGATTCGAGGGGAATTTCTCCTCAAAATCAGAGAAACATAAGTTGATAATTTCATCATTTACATTGAAACATGAATAATCACATGTTTTGTGTTAATTTTTTTTATTACTTTATCTCATCTTTAGATAAGCAATCATTCCGTCCACATCATTATTATCCATTTACAATAATTTATTTCTTATTTTCCTTCTTCGATCGTTACACACATAGTATCGTCATCGAAATTATTGCGAATTAAACAAAAAAAAAACTATAAAAACATTAAAAAATCTTTTGTTTCAATTCGTTTTTGGGTTGTCGACCATCATAAAAAAAAGAAAAAGAAAAAATAATAATAATAATCTTAGTATATATTATGGTTAGAACCAGTCATTGTCTGCATTATCACCCTGACTTTTTGATGTGTTTTGTTGTTCTCGTTCGTCATCGCTGTCAGAAGAAATGGCCAAATCATCATGGATTCCCACATCTGGAATGCTTTCGTTTTGCTGTGAAATATTTTGTTGTGACGATGTTATGTCCATGGATTGTGGATTTTGTTGTGATGAGAATTCTGATGTGAATGAAAGGCTTTCCGTTTGCTGATATTGCATTTGCTCTTCAGTTTTGGCTGGCGTATTGTACACAAGCATTTCTGACATACTAAATGAAGACTTTTCTTCGTGCTCTTCTTGATATGGTTTCGATTCTTGTTTTATATTTACGGCAATGGAGAAATCTTGTTCGGTTTGCTTTTTGCTTGACATTTTTGACATCAAAAAATCGGACGGATCATAATTTGGATCGACATCTAACGATTCATCTGCGGCACGAAAAAATTAAAAATGATTCCGTCAATAAATATTAGTTTGTACGATCAATGGACACTTACCTTGTTGATTATAAAAACCGATTCCACTCAATTGGACCATAGCTTCTGCCGCTTGTTTACTGTCGTCTTCGCTGTGACCACCTGCAAATCGATGTTAAATCTCAATCACAGCAAATTCGTGATTCTAAATTATAATAGAAATATCTTACCAGGTATGTAATTAACAGGTTGTGAGCTTCTAGCCAATGCTTCGCCTTGACCCAACGTTGCCGCTACGCTCTCATTATCACCAACAACTTCTTCGAATTCTTCGTCATCCGTTGAGAATTGTAAATCTGTAGTAGAATATTAATCCGCGAATCATGTTAATTTCAAATATGTTTCTTTCTTTCTGACTTCGTTAGCCTTACCTTCTTCCAAATAGGAATTTTGTGTATTACTCAAATCCGATGTCATGCTATTTTTCCTGGGTCGACCTCTGCCTCGTTTCATCTTCCATAATTTTGCTGTATGAGAATATTTTTTTTTTGTTAATTAGCTTGTCTATTTGTTTCACAGTTCCCCATGAATCCACAAACCTTCTTCGGAATTCTCTTTGAATTTTCTTGGTCTTCCGCGACTTCGTTTATTTTCTGCCGGAACACTAGTTCCTGATATAGTATGCTTTTGTGATGTTCCTGAAGCCGATGAATGCGGACGGTTGTCAGTTGATTCAACATCAACAAAATCATTCTCTGGTGAACTGGCACGACTCATCTATTATAGCAGAAATTGATTATTATTGATTATTCATACGATATTCAGGTCCGTTTTTATTATTCATACGTTTTTATCATCGTTGTCATCATCAGCCCAGGTGTCATCCAGTTCTGCTTGAAGCTTCAGTCTTTCTTGATGTTCGGCAATATTTTTCTCCAATGAAGCGCAATGTTCGGCAACCTGAAATTACACATTGAATTGAATTCAAATTTCGAAATGCATAAAATTGTATCTTATTGTTGATTATGTTTAAGGGGCACCTTTTCGAATGCCATCTTTGTGCATTCAAGCAAAACTTTGGCATCTTTTGTAAGCTCCGAAGTAGCACCGTTGTATTGTTCACAATTCGTGGCTATAAGATTTATATCAGACAAGAATTCAGCTCGCGAATGATATTTATGCGCTAAAATCGAAACATAATTCAATTAATGTGGTTACCGAATGTCACAAAGCCAGCACAAAATAAATAAATGATTTTATGTTTTACCCGCAACTTTTTTCGAAATAGTTTCCAAGTCCATTGGCTTCCGAATGACAGTGTAATAATCTTTGAACTGTTTCTTATTGACAGGCTTTTTGAAAACATTACTTTCTCGCATCGATTTCAATTGATCGTCTACAACCTTTTCAAAGATAAACGATAACGCCACTTGATCATCATCGTCCAATAGCGGATTGATGGCTTTTTCCAATTTCATCAATTTTTCTTCTTTATCGCCCAAAAGTTTTCCACATTGCTTTAGCATTCTTTCACTAGCCGCAGTTAAGGCATGCTTTGGTCCATTATACAATATACTATTCTCATGAATTTGATTAACATCGGTGAGAAAATCGGCTCGACTTTGATATTTATTTTTTCGTAAACTATCTCGGATCGTTTGCAGATCCATGGGTCTTTGAACCACCTTATAATAGTCCGGAACCAACTGAAATGCATAAACATATTTTTATTGGTTTATGCAATTTTTGGGTTAAAAAATAAATGCTCAACACTAAACACACACACACACACCTTCGGATTAACTTGAAATAAAAATGGCTGAACGTCCGGCATAACGCGCAAATCATTCAAAATTTGTTCTAATATTGATGACAATAGGACCACTGGATCCGTTCGACTACGTTTAACAATTTTATTATGTCGCAAATAGTCACAATGATCATCAGCTCCAGCACGACGTCGTTTACCTTTAACTGCATCTTTTGGTACTTTTATTAACAGTGTACGTCGTTTAACATCCTCATGTCGTTTCAATAATTTACCGCTCAATTTTACTTTGGTTCCATCAACGTTCACCAAATCTTCATCGTCAGCATTGAGCTCCTTTTCGATTTCCTCTTCTTGTTCTTCGGTCATTGCGACCACAACCGATGGCTGAGGTGTTGTTCCCGTATACAATGGACATGCTTTGTTCGTTCTCATATGACCAACTTGACCACAGGCACCGCATTTTAATTTAAGATCTGGTTTTAATTTTACCTTTCGTCTAGATGGTGTGACCTCTTTTCCAGGTGCGGTCATATCTTTAACTGCACCCAAAATGCCCAATTTTGATGAACTTGTTGGTGAATCACCCAATGGCTGCGATACACTTTGTGATAAATGCTGTTGACCTTGTTGAATTTGTTGCAACAAATTGTTTTTCTCTTGATTGCGTTTGATTCGACGTAGCTGCTCTTGTATGCGACGCTTTTCACGTTTCATTTCTTCCTTTTGTGCTTCGTCTAGTGTAGCAAATTGTCGTATAAATGCTTCATCCTTTGACGTTCGAATTCGCACATAGGCGTCTATCACTTGTGGTCTGGAATGGAAAAATGTCTAACATCAATAGAAAATTCAAAAAAAAAAAAAAATTTTGAGGAAAACTTACCTTCGGACTATCTCAACTCGGGTGAACTCTTTGCCTTCAGAATTTTTGAATGTTCTGGTTATTCTCAATATTCGGCCTGGTTGAAGATGTGGTGCAATCGACGCTGCTTCATCATCTTTCTTTTTAGAGTCTTTTGGTGCATTCTCACGCTCTTCCATGATTTTTTTCAATAGCTCTTGACGTTCTTGCTCTTCACGTTCCATCGACAATTGCACCGAAGTCTTCTTATTTGCCAGCATATTTTCCAAATTTTTGCCCAATTCCTCTAGATCCGATTCCTCAGAGGCTGTGTCCGATTCTCCTTCATCCGTTGACAATACTTCGCTGCTGGCTAAAACTTTATTTTGTAAATCAAATATCCGTTGACATTCCTCTTTATATCTTTCCTGATGTTCAGCTATTGAGAAACGATTGCCTCTTGAAAATTTATCCATGCCTTCTTCACCGGCCTTTGATTTTTCTGTTGATAACGTTCGTACGACATCTATAACTTCCCAACGGGATAATTTTTTAATTTCCTCTTCGGGTACATCATATTTTCGTAAAATAGCTTTAGCATTGTTTAAAGATAATCTACGTAAATCGGCATCGGTACCGGTAACGGTACGCTTTGGCTGTGATTCTATTTCCTCCTTAGTTTGGGTTGGTTTATTGGGAATTCGAACATATGAGAATCCTTCACCCATTCCAGTTGGATCAGCCGGACCAGTTAATTGCAATAAACATTTGCCACGCATTGCCTGTATATAAGCTCTAGTTGTATTCCATGGAGCCACTTTAACTTCATCATCCATTTTTAATTGTTGCTCTTCATCATCATCATCTTGTTGGGCAAATATGAATTTTTCACCATAGCCAGCATCTTTTAAACGCTGCTCAGCAGCAATCATACTAAAATATGCGCAACATTGTTCTGGCGAAACCATAGCACGAATTTCTTCTTCAGATGGTAAACGAAATTCTGGTTTAATAACCCACCAATTCGAATCCATTCCAGTTCTTTTGAAGTCAGCACATTGTTTTAAACGCTTTCGAATGCTGCTTTCCGAATGGCCAGGGAAAGCACGTTTTATATCATCCATTCGAATGCGACGAGGCTGATCTTTGCTATTCCAAAACAATCTATAAATGAATACTTGCAAAAAATCTCGTACGAAATTGTTTGCACGTTTTGAATTTGGACCAGGCACTTCGTATAACGGACATTCTTGGGCAACAGTAAACAATGCATTTATCTCACGTATAAAATATTCATTCCTGCGAATGAAAGAAAAGAAAAATGATGACCATATGTATAATTTGTATATTGTATCCGCAGATTTACCTTGTTCGAATCAGCAAGAAATCGGTTTCATTCACAGAATGCGGATAGATGGGCGCCCGATACATATTATTTTCAAGTGTTTGGATACATCTTCCTGGTTGCAGAATACCCAAAAATGGACTTGTATGCGCGTAAGCAATTTCACCATATCGAAATTCCGTTGGGGAATCTTTTTCCGCTTTACGTTTATAATAATTTTTGATTTTCGAACACATGCCAACCTGAAAGTGCAATTTTTCCATTGTGATTGTCCGTTCACAGCAAATCGAATGAAAATACTCACTTGATTCATCAAAGGTGGATGCTCTTCGGTGAATTCAACTAAAATCAATTCACCATCTTTCCCCGATAAATCTTCTGGATTTCGCATGAAGAAAACATCACCTCCACCTGACGCAATCCGTTCCAATTCTCTTTGCTGAAATATGGTGAAAAACATAAATCAATGAACTCGGTTTCTTAGCGAACAAATTAAAATTTTTACCTTGGCCTTTTTCTTGATATGTTTCAAAAGCGGTTGTACACCATGTGGTTGAACGCCAGCCAATAAGCCATGTGAGTACTTTTTCATTGGTAGGCGATGGAATGCACGAAGTTTAATTGGACCCATGTGTGTTGGTATGAACGGTGCACGCAATTCAACAACCGGTGTCGAATGTTGAATTAAATTTCCTCCTCCGACTTTCATACGCATTGTACTTTCGGATGATTTAGCCATATAAAATCTGTGAATTTCAAAAAGAAAAAAAAATTAACGTTTGTTTTTTTTTTTGAAAAGCTCTACACCAAATCATTTGAGCTTACGTATCATTTGAAATATTGAATGGATCACGATCTGGACTTTTTGGTGGTGGTGGTGGCGTATCTTCAGCCAAAACATTTATAACACCTGCTTTACCCAACAGAATCTTTGACTTCTTAACGTGCGGATGTGGTATTTTAATTTTGGGCGGTGGCTTCGTATTTTTAACTATTTTCGATGGATCGATGTCGTCCGGTATGCCCAAAATAATGTTCTCATCATTCGGATCCAATGAAAGCATTTTTGGTTTTGGTACTTTTGGCATTGCTTCAGGATCCCATATAACTTCATCTTCCCATCTGCTGTATATAAGTTCCTCATTTTCAACCGGAAATATACTATACCAGGTGTCATCGGTTTCTTCATTCAATTTTTGTAATAATGCTTGCCCTTTTGATAATTTGGAATTGGATTGACCGGACATTTTCGATGAAGTTGACGTATTTACAGTTGTATTTGGCATTCCTTTGCCCGGTTGACTGAATGCTCCAGCCGTTCTCGATCCACTTGATGGTAACCAGCCGGCTGCATTCATTTTTGAATTTAATTTTTGCAAAACTTTGTGTTTGATATCATTTCCGTCCCAAACAACATCATCTTCCCAATGCAATTGGGATACCATCAAATAGGCATCGTCTGATATGGGATCGCCATTTATCACAATTTCTTCGGGTTCGGCTGCTTTGTTATCTACTTTGAAACCGTAATTGAAACCATCTCTGCGAATGATAATAAATTAAAAAAATCAAACCGTTTTTTTCAATTTTTGACGAATAAAGCAAAAAAAAAAACAACGGAAACTTACCCCGACAAAGGTACATCTAACATATCATACCATACTTGTGCTGGTCCATAACGCCAGTCGGCTACTTTTGGCTTGGCATCACCATTTTCATTATTTTCGGGCGTTTCCTTTTCGGTTTCATCCGATATTTCACGCAATAATAAGTATTCGTCGTCAATTGCGATCATATCGGGTGTTGGATCAGTCCCATAAGAGAGTGAAAAGAAACCCTTATTTCGTCGATCTGCAGTTTCTTCCGTTTCACTTGTTGAGTCGGATCCATCCTTTGGCTTTATAATATTTTTTTCGAAAATAAAAAAGAAACGAACGAAAAAATTTAAAAACGTTTACGATATTATTATCATCAAGTGAAATTAAAATTCATATACACTTACACGACCTTCTCGCGATTGTTTTCGCTTTCGCCTTTTCTTTCTGACACTTCGCCATATTTGTGGCAAACTAGTTGGTTTGCCCGGGCCAAACAATCGTGAGAATCGTAATACTTTATCGGGACGAAAATCAGGAAAAAGCTCACGAACATCAACGTTTGCATATTTTGATGGAAGCATTGCTGCCAATGGTGTTTCTAATTTTTTGTCTAAAGCCTTCGCTTCATCCGAAATGTTGTCTGATTTTGTTGAATCCGTACTAACTTGACTTCTAAGCGGTAAACTTGGCGGCGGCATCAGTTCAGTGTCATTATCTGTTGATTTTTTATCCGAAGCGCCATCATTTTTGCCGGAACTCTTTTTGGTATTTTCAATTTTGACTGTACTCGCAGGAATTGCATCGTCATAGTCATCACCAATCGGTGATTTCACAATTGGCTGCAATAATATTCATTGTTATAAACATTTCGATTATTTTTTTTGTTTTTTTCTAGCCAATAGCTTATTGTAAATAATTGATAAGAACCTGCATTGCTGTTTGTAAATCTTCGGCCAGTTCGGTAATATCACTGAAATCTTCCGCCGTATCGGATTTATTTTCATAATCTTGATTATCATCAGGATCACTGTCATCATCATCATTTGATTCGAATTCATTTTCTAATCCTTCTAATAAATTACCGATGCCCAGTCTGGAATATAAAAAACATTTTTTTTGTTGTTATTTTTTTTTCAATTACATTCCAGGACCAATTCTCTTCCATATAATTAAGAATTGAAATTCAATTAATACCTTACTAATGATGATAATTGTTTTTTAGATTCACTGTCAAATATATCATCTTCGAGTCTACCCGCCGAATCAATGTTACCAAACAAAAAGCCGGTCAAATTGACCTCATTTTCATTATCATTATCGCTATCTGTGTCCATTTTTTATATGTTTATAATCTATTCAACAGCTACGCGTCAAAAGTCAATTGATCAACATAAAATGAAAATAGTTTTGTTTATTTTCTATTCGAAACAAAAAAAAAAATGCTTAAAAATCTTTGCCATGCAATAAGTTCACAGCATATATATATATACATATATTCTTAAATAAATTGAACTGTCAGTGTTGTGACAGTAGTCGAATATGACCGAATGAAGTGCATCAAGCTGACGATAGGTGGCGCATTGGCATTCAATTTCGATTTTCGAAATATTCTTTTCAATAGCAAAATTGAATTGAAAATCACTAGATACAAACAGATTGTATGTGAGTTTTTATTGGAAATTTTTTTGCAAAAAATAAATGAAACAAAATCAAACAGTGCCAATCATTAGCGGTGTAAACATTTCATTTTTCATTCAGCTTTCATTCGAAATAGATTGATTCAAACAGCCTTTGACAGTTGTTGGCTCAACGGTCAACGGAGGCATATTAAAAAGTATATCGCACGGAAAAGTGTATCTAATTCGCGTCTAAGTGATTGTTTTTATCACTGTTTTGTGAAATATATTTATTTTGTTTTTTGTGTATTCGATGCATTTCATAATGCCAGAGAATTCGGGTGCGATGAATTCGACCAGGCGACATTCAATTCAAACGAATCGATTGAATAATCGAGATTTGGAACAGCGTTTACAATACGCTGTAAAACTCGATATCTATTACAACAAACAAATTGCATTAAAAACTAAGCAAATTAATAATAAACTTGTCCAGCTTGGTATGTAAATGGGCATTCAAATATCAACAACCAATCGAAAAATGAACACCAAATTTAATATGTATATTTATTTATTTTCATTTTTTGCATTTCAGAAACCTCAGAGACATCAGTTAATAAGCATTTATTACAAAAACGTCGTGAACTAAAAGAATGCGAAAATACCCTTCGAGAATATCAAGACCTATTATCCGAATGCGATAAAAGAGAAGTTAGTAACAGTGAGTCCAGTTCAATCGATAATCGTTTCAATAAATGTATTTGATTTGTTTGCACCAGATTGAACTTCGTCAGCAAATTGCTAGGCTTAAGAAAAGAATAACAGAACTGTCGAACAATACCAGTATTCGAGACCCATTTACAACCGATGATCGTGTCACTTATACGAAAAATTGGTAATGAAACATTTTATTATTATTCATTATGGAAATGTGAATGATTGATTGATTGGCGAAAACATTTGCATTTTGTTAGGTTAAAGCTGAGAATATTACAAGACTCAACACGAGTCAATTTCCGAGAAACAATCACAACAAATCGAACCAAATTAGAAGGTTATGTGGCTGGCGATGATAAAATTTTCCCATTTGAACAAATAACGGAAAACAATAGCGAAAATCAAGTCACGGATTCGGACATCCTCTGGAACACCATCAAAATGGCTAGCACTAATTTGAATGAATGGCAAGAATTATTTGCCGGATTGAATCCCATATCGGGGGAAAATAAATGATCAAAATTTCATTTTTACGAGAAGGTTTTTTTGTACTCATATTGAATTAATAAAAATATCTGATGAAAAAAAAAAAAATAAAAAAAAGATAAAATGTGATAAAGAAAGTGGAACATTCGCATTTTGTATCGTTTTTTTTTCTACTTTTTTTTCGTCTCAATGTGAACCATAAACAAAAGACAATTGTTTTATTTTGGGTCCGTTCACCTTAACCAACATTTATTATTCTCGTGAATAAATTCCAATAATACACTTTGTGACAGCCACAAAACAATCAACATTCATTTAACATGACCGAACATAGGGAAGCCAAACGTTTCAAACTCCTACAAAAAAGAAAAAAAGAAAAACGAAAAAAATGAATGCATTTCATGTTAACTGTTGCAAATCGTTGTGGTGGTATTGAATGTCGAATATGGCATACAATGTATGCCTAAGGTATATGCATCATTGTATACGTGTAAGTAGCCTACGCAGCCATCGTATGATTAGTTTTTTTTTGTGCTAGCGACTTGAAATTATACGCCGATAATAATAAACAGTTCAAATTTTTTTTATTTTTTTTTTCTTCCCGATCGAACTGATGAATTCTTCCGAATGAAAGTCAATTGGTGATTACGTGTGAAAGATTTAAATCAAGCAAAAAGAGCCGGTATTCATTCATATTTTATTCTAGAAAAAAGGCAAAAGCAAAACTAATATCCAATCGCGCACATTTTTCTATTTATCGTATTTCATTTGTGAATGTAAATGAATGTTGAATGTGTGTGTGTGTGTGTTTTGAATATTTAATCTTTCACCAACAATAATATTTTGAATGATCACAGTCGTCATCGATCAATGATTAAGCGCGGTTGTGCACATTTTCTGATTGTGTTGTTTTTTGAAAAATTCAGATAAGAATTGATTTCGGTGTCATTCAATTGTTGCTTGCAATTTCGCTAAATCCGTTAGTTTTGTTCCTTTTATTTTGGCAATCGTAATATCATTGTTTTTAAATCTATTGAGGTGTTGGTGTTTAATTTTTTTTTCTTCTCCTGCCGTTTCTAGAAACATTTTTAATTGTTGTTCAGCCGTTTTCCTTCTTTTTTTTCGCCGACTTTTAAACCAATTCTTATCGATGTACATTCCACGATCATACACGCTAACCGAAAAGTGTTTTTTTTTGTTTACTTAATATATTTTCATTTATTTTTCTTTTCTTGTTTCCAATTATTTATTTTGCGTGATTGTAGCTGCCTTCTTGACATATTTTGCTGTTGACAGTGAAATACTTGTTGTTTTTTTTTCTGTTGCTACCGAAAACAGCAACTCGATCGAGAACACCGTCTGTTGCTCTGTTTGGTGATTTTTGGCAACAAATTTGTCGCAAAGTAAGTGAACCAATTTGTATTTTCATTTGAAAACCAAAAACCATTGACGGAAAACTGCAGACTAAAGAGTTAATAACTTCATTAAAATGACATTTTAAATTCCGAGAACATAATGTGATATTGTTTTTTTTCTGTTGCTACCGAAAACAGCAACTCGATCGAGAACACCGTCTGTTGCTCTGTTTGGTGATTTTGGCAACAAATTTGTCGCAAAGTAAGTGAACCAATTTGTATTTTCATTTGAAAACCAAAAACCATTGACGGAAAACTGCAGACTAAAGAGTTAATAACTTCATTAAAATGACATTTTAAATTCCGAGAACATAATGTGATATTTGATATCGAACCAAATGGTACACATTTTATGATTCTGCACGTTATGCATTCACTTTTTTGTGATTTTGTTTTGCTCTCTTTCGAATTGTTTACATTTATTTGAATGGAATTTTCTGTTTTTTTTCCTGTAGCGCACGATCGAAATCGTTGCTTTGTTACAGATCAGATTGTGTTAGTTAATAGACTGGAAATATTTTATCGCATCTGAGACATTTTATCGTACAAGTGTTACTTGTATACGAATCCTAATCGAATAAATAAAATATACAAAATCATGAATAGTTTTGCATGACACCAAATGTGATGAAACATTGTTTCTTTTTGTCGTCAGCAATTCGATGTTGTGTGAGCAACAGCTTGAATTTTTTTCATTTTACATTAAAATACGATTTTAGTGTTTCGAATATGGTAATTAAATTGAATACAATTCGAATGACACTGGTTTTTTTTTTAAAATATTTGATCGTCTTTACAATTGAGCGCGGAATTTTAATTCATCATTTAATACGAGAATGTGTGTGAAACAATGAGTTTGCTTGTCTTTTGAGTGCAATTAGCTCGCTCCGTACCCGCCCTCATTCATATACATTCATGTATATGTCGTTGCGATCTAAGCTTGTTGTCTAACAAACACCAAATACAGTCCAGCTAACCTGCATTACAATCAATTAATTTTATTTATTTGATCAAACGATATCGATATTCGAATTGTAAAATTGTATGTTTGCTTCTGCTCTTCATTTTATAAAAATATTCTATTCATCACGTAAGAGTTTTATGTGCGTCATGCATTTACGAATCTATAAATTTTGTTAGGATTTTGGAATCATTCTCATTCAATTTTCAATTTGACAACGCTTTGAAAATATCCCAAAAATATATCGATGCCACGCAAATTTTTTATCCGTTATCATTTTCATTTGCAGTATGAAGAATCCACTTTGGTTCGTTATTTGGCTGATATTATTGGTTATATCGATGTTCATCGCCTGGTTTTGTGCTGGATGGTACGTTTTAATCTACCCATTGACCATATGCATTCCGGCTATAAGTGTAAGTTGAATTTTACGCATTTAAATGGTTTGGCAGCTTGGACCGAATGTTTTCAATAATTTTTCAAACAAAATTTCTTCCAGGGTTTGAGTGATGTTCTGTTACAAGCAGTCCAATTGCCGCATTATTGTGCACAATCAATGGTTGAGTGCCGTTCAATCGTCTGAGATGAAACAAAAGTTCACGGATCCGAAAATTGAAGTCAAATACAAATTTAGGATAATTTTTATTTTTAACATTTTATTCTTGTTTCTTTTTTTTTTCATAAATTACGAATATATGCAAACAATATAAATCAATTCACAGTTCAAAATAGATTGTTTGTTGAAAATCAAAACATGTTAAACAAATAAAATTGAAAAAGTTCTTTTATTAAATTGAAACCTTGCATTTTTCTCTTTTTTTTTCTCGCATTTCCTTTACACATTACAGGATACTTACATTTTATGTCCATTATGCTGTCGCGTGTTCCAGTTGTGTGTCGTTTTCGAATATCGTATAAAATAAACGGTCTGACATCGAGTTATTGTTATTAATCATTTTGTATTTCTTTATTGTTTTTTCTTTACTTCGTTTTTAGTACAAGTTTCAAAAAAATTTCCAGTTGTGTCAAATTTAGATTTCCATAAATGGTTTTCCCTTAGACTGTGGTGGTGTATGGTATTCAAATTGGTTCAAATATCTGTTTATAATTTGAATGCAAAAAAAAAAGACTATAATAATATTCATCTTTATATAGTTGGGATGTTCGATTGTTGTTATTCAGGCCTCAGGCCAAATGTGACGAACAAGTGCAAAAATATTCAAAATTTCACTTGTGACAATATTGTGTCGAGAAAAAAATTTGGCATTCAATACAATCAATTTATCCGTTTTCATTTTTTTCCTCATTTTCATCATCATCGAAATTGAGAATAATTATTTATTTGTTTGGAATTAATTGACAAAGCAGTTGTGCGATTGTGCACCACGACATTTCCATTTTCGGTTAAAGAAAGGGGTTTTTAACGTAATTTTGGCAATAACGGTTACTTGAGTGGGATTCCTTGTGATTATTACATTATTGTTATTTATTATTATTATTATTATTTTGTGTGTTATTTAATCTGTTTTTTTTTTCAATTAAATTATTATTTATTGCTGCTTTCGATCACTGATGAATTTTTCTTTCGATTTTTTCGCCGTTAATGATCGGTGGATTTTTATTAGTTTTTATTTTTATTTTTTATTTTCGTTTTTTGTTGTTGTTGTTGTTCTTTTCCGTTCGTCAAGAAATCGTCCATGGCATACAAACTAATTCAATTGATAAATGATTCGTAATTAATAATTCATAATTTCGTTCATTTTGTAAACTTTGTTTTGTTTTTTTTCTTCTTTTTTTTTCACTGAACATATTGCTTTTGTGCAATTAAAATATTGATTTAAAATGATCAACAATCATATTTGGTATTTATTTTTAATAAATAACTAAAAAGCTCTAACTTTCAATCACAATATTCAAAGATGCCATCGGATGAAAATGTGTTTCACTCAATGTTTCTAAGTCGTTTCTGAGATCATTTCTAACACTCATTTTCTATAACTTTTTTTTTCATTCGCTATTAACTCAACTATTTAATTCAATTAATTAATTTATTTTGTTTTTGTTTTTTTTTCTTTTGGTTTGGTTTCTTGTTCATACGATGGGGGAAGTCGTTAATAATTAGTATAGACCTTAACTTGTTTTTTTTTCATTTTAAACATAACTAAAAATGTTTCTTCTAAATGCAATTTATTTTGCTGCGTAAATGTTTCGTAAAGAAGATAAGTTGCATCTCCTTAATTTTGTTTAAAAATTGCCTAACAACCTAATGTGGTTAACGTCTTGATTCAAATTCCTATAATTTCGATTAGATTCATTGTGTCTTCTTTTAGAACATCGTTCGGCCGTAAATGGTTATGCTCGAGCATTGTAATTTCCATTTAAAAAATAAAAATAAAATAAAATACAATTTACAGGAAAAAACAAGATCGAATTCAAATATGCAATTGAATGTATAATACGGGCTAATTGATTGAATGTCGGCATTAATTTGAATTTTCTCTTCTTCTTTTTTTTCTTCCGTATTTTGAATTTTTTGAGTATCAATTCGATTTAAAATATTATTGTTTATCATTAGAATCCTTGATGTCGATTTCGAAATCACAACCCTTCAATTGATTGTTTTGTTGTTGAATTCATTTAAAGATATTCAACGATGTCACATTTAATCGATATATTCGGACAACTAGCACCGACCGTACTGGTGCGTCCGCGATATCGTGGCTGTTTTTCAGTCAATAATTTTCGGAATATAGGCAAAATGGCTGTGTCGCCATCCAACAATTCAGATTCCGAACTGGCACCATACAAATCCATTTTATTACGATGGCGACGCTGTTTTTCCGGTGCTACATTCGGCGATGAATGATGATGTGAATGCTGTAATGATTTGGCTAATTTACGTTGTGGTGTCGTTGGATTGATATTTTCTCGTTCACGTTCACGTTCGCTATCAGTTTCGCATTGGCCCATCAATATTTTTGGTTTGTGTCGATGTTTGGTTCGATTTTTTTCCGATACACTTCGCTGTATTGGCGTTGTTTGTAAGCTATTTTGTTCATGTGATGTAACATGTGAATGCTCTTGGCAACGTTGTGGATTTGCATGATTTCTGGGTGATTGTCTTTGTTTTGCATGTGACAATGTGTGCGTATCCCATAGGTCACTTTGTGATACAACGAAATTTCCTTTCATTGCGGCACCGACGCTTACGCGTCGCTGTTGATCTTGGCTAACATCTGACGAATAATCTGTTATTTATTAACAAAAAAAAAAAAAAATATTCGAATCGATTGAAAACAATTAATAATTGCACTTAAAAACTCACTTTTTGTGCTTCCTTTATGCGGACAAATGCTGTTTAATTCGCTATTTGAGTGTGTTAGCGTTGATGAAATCACTTGTTCTTGATCTTTTGGAGCTTTTTCTTCCAGTTCCTGCAAAATAATAAACAAATATGCATTTGCTGTAAACTGTAAAGGAATATTGAGCTTACCGTATATCGACTAACTGGCGATTGAAGTGCTTTATTTTTAATGTAATGTGTATCATTGCTGGTTTTTATATGATTTTCCATTTGAATTGGTCCATCGAAATTGTTCTCATTGGGTCGGCTCAAACGTCGCTTTTGTGATGCATCAATCATTATTGGCTGATTATTGTTATTATTTTCAAAAAGATGTTGTGTTGATGACATCATCTGTTTATGTTGCGATGTTTGATCATCTAGGCTGTCGATTTTTACACTGAAATTTTTTTTAATTCAAGTCAACCGTTTCATTTTTGATCCAACAATATGTTTCATTTGTGATAAACGACATACTTTTTTCCATCGGCGATCGTAGTTATATGTTCGGAATCATGGGTTGAGGTAATGCTGCCGACCGATGTCATGTCCGTAACATCAGTTGTGCTTGGCATATCACGACGAACAGTCGGAACGGATAATGTTGAACGATTCAGTAGCGGCTCCAAATCAGAATTGTTTCCCTCGATCCAGGCTCTGGCCTCAGGGCCTAACTTTCGTATCAACGCCTAAAATGAATACAAATAAATCAGCCACAAACGGTATGGCCCCAAAATGGTAAACATCTCATCCCTTACCTGTAGCTCAGCCTCTTTTTCTAGCAATGCTTTTCGGAATCGGCAATTATTCGTTTTTACATCCCGTAAACGTTGTTCCAGTTCACATACGGAGGAATCTCGGCGATTCTTTGACATCGGACGTAAAGTAGCGCGGATTCGTTTGTCAACAGCACCTTGTGGATTCCGTTTCATTTCAACTAACTGAAAAAAAAAATAAATAAAATAAAAAAACAATTTCCAGAGTCATGAGTTTTCTTATTCGCAAATTTCGACCGGCAAAAAAAACATTGGAAAAGTACCTTCGGAACGAACACCAAACAGAGGGTGGCTGTTGTGCAAAAAATAATGAAAACCGAAATCAAAATAAAAACAGCATCGCGACGATCGGCCAAAACTAAAGCAATTGCAGCACCCATTATACACATAATTAGTACATTGTATACGCTCAATCCAATGTGTTTGGAATCATTTAGGGCTGGTATCGACACATGACGAGTTTCCCATGCTAAAAATGCCCCAAATATCTGCAATCAATTCGAATATTTAACTATTTTCTTGCAGCATATTTAAATTCTGAATATCAATTACCAACAGTAAACCTTTGTATGCATAAATAACGCCGATAAAAATCGTTATTTTATTTGATTGACAATATTCGTTCTCTTGGACAATGAGCACATCTTCCAATGATGGATGATGCTGAATGAAAATTGAAATGGAATTTGATAATTGTTAGTTTATTATCGGTTGGGAGAAAAGCGAAGAAAAAAATGAAAATTGTGTATAGTCGATGACATAAGACCCATTATACTTACGACTGGTTCAATTTGTTTGGTATCTCGATAAAATGGATCAGCAAATTGCCATGTTAACATTATAACAATATCAATAGCAAGCAGAATACCAACAACCATAAATAATTGATAGTCCTTAATCACTTTCTTGTTGAGCTTGACATCGGTGAATATCGAATGAACACGCCAAGTTTTTGAAAACATTGCACCGAACGCCAAACTAAAGCCAGCCATTAAAAGCCATGCGCGTGCTGTGCAAACTTTTTGTTCAAACAAATCAAAACGGGATATTACTAAATCAATTCACTTTGATGGCAAATTGCAAATTACAGACTACAATAATTTCGGGAACTTACCATAGGGAAAAGCAGCGATGCTACTCAATCCACTATCTAAACCTAAGAATATAACGCTCAAATATGTGCACATACAACCCAAAATGATGAGATTATTTAGGTGAGGACTGGACATCTTAATATATCTGTAGCAAATAAATAATAAAACTGTAAACTGTTCCCTGAATGGCCGAATGCTTTAAAAATGTTACCGTTGGTTACGATATTTGATATTGAATCCAAGAAATACTGCAGCCATTATTATGCCGAGAACCGAACAACTTGCCAAAATTGCGTAAATCGTTAAATTGACTTGACTGTGCTCAATGATGCGTACGGTTTGATCCTTGGGAGGCGAACGACCCACCTAAATCATCCAAGCAAAATCATTGAATATTTGAATCTCATTTAAATGAAGAAAAAAAAACGCTTTACTCACCCATTTGAGTGGTTCGCCAGACTCAAACATAAGACGATTTTCAATTGAATTGTATTCGCCAATTTTGACTTCTTTGAATCCTTGAAATTGTTTCACTAGAATATTTGCACGCCTCTCATTGTTGTAAAATCGTACTGGGCCCTAAATCGTTTAAATTGATAATAATAAAATTTGATCTATGGGATATTGCTTGATGTGTAACAATTAGTTATAAAATCGTTTTAAAGGTTTTTCGAGAATCATTCTAAAACTATTATTAACAACAACAAAACAACGTTTCTTCGACGAAATTGTTTCCTTCAAAAATGCGACATTTTTTTCAAAACTGCGGTATTTTTTCAAAAATGCCGAATTTTTTCACAAATGCTGAATTTTTTCAAAATGCCGAATTTTTTTACGAAAAAATGAAAAAATCTCAAAAATTTTCGAAAAAATCTCAAAATTTCCAACAAATGTGGAATTATTTTTTCAAAAATATCGAATCGTCCAAAAAACGTCTTTTTACAAAAAAAAAAAAAAAAAAATTCCGATGGTTCATCCCATAACAACACAATATGAAGAATATTGTAAAAATATTGTAAAAATAAATTTATTCGATGTCAATTAGTTTGAGCTTACCGTAACACCTTCGAAGCTGGTATTTTTCAGCGCCTCTAAAAATATATTTTCCCAGTCTTTGACGCGATACTCAAATTTATTTAAAAATTGATCTCTTCGTTTGGCCACGTATTGGATAGCTAATGCGGCCGCCCAAATCCCATCATAGGTCTGCAAAATTGAAAAAAAAACGTCAGAAATCAAATTATTACAAAGAAACATAATTTTTTTTATAAGAAGCGTATGATGTATGACTCATATTTACATATCCATGAAATCGTGAATATTCGTTTCCTCTGCGGCTATTGTATTCAGCCAAATATTCCTTTGCCGTCTTTATACAAAAAAAAAAAAAAAAAAATATATATATATAATTGTAAAGACTTGGTTTTCGGGTCATCACATTTCATTCTAAATATTTAGCCTACACTTTATTTAGCTAAATGCACAACACTTACAATTCCTGCAACAGTGATATCGCCTGTTGTTGATAATGGTAATAAATCCGTTAATATAGTAGCGTCCAATGCTTTTTTCAATTCATCCGATGTACAATCGACTGTATCATTTTTCATCCACCAATCCCTTGAATAGGTTCCCATAATAAGCCATTGATAAGATCTGCCATACATTTCCAATCGATAAGCTTCACAAAATACGTGTCGTGCCCAATTTTCATTGAAATTGCCCAAAATGATTCGAACATCTTTTTCACGTAATTTTTTCAATGCATCCTTAACATCGGCAACAAAGCTTTGCGTTTCCAAAACCGTTATATTTTCCGAATCCATAACAGCAACTAATGAATTATGTGGCAATGAATATCTTGGTTCATTTTGATAAATTGTACCGATTCTTGTCCAATTGAATGTCTTTAATAATGCCAAACGTGGCGCATTAAATGCATTTTCCGATGGAACAACACGAAAAAAATTCGGAAATGCATCACGTGTAAACATTGGATGGGTATCAGCGTATGACAATTGAGTTAAATGCCAGTGTTTGCTTGCTTTGGCTATTGGATCGGTAACATGTGTACATGCTGCGCCGAACAACATTAATTTATGGGGTCCCGAATGCATCATATCAAAAAACGATTTCACACCGACCGCTGCATTGCACTGATAACATAAATTGGATAAAATTTCAATTTTTCATTTTGAAATTGCAAACGATTCAATTCAATTCATCTTTGTATATATTTACTTGGGTATCATTCCACCACATGTGCAGGCGATAGTTTGATAATATATCCGAATGTTCGTTGACATGATCAAGAGCTAGCTTAACACTTGGCATAACACCGCGTCCTGATTTTGATTCAATTTCAAATTTAAATTTTTCTTATATGTGAAATCAAAATTTGATTTTAATCCATTTTGTCCTCTTACCCGTGTCAGAATGTTCTTTGCCCAATCCGTACGGAAAGAAGCCCGCAATGTAAACATCAGAACGATGGCATCGCATTAATTGAACACAACAAATTAAATAAAATATTCCGATGCTTATGGACAATTGATGTGAAACTGAATGTCGAACCATTGCTAAAAATTTTAAAATTGAAGACACTTTTTGAATGGCGATGTACAACCGTTTGGTTATTGTTATTTTTTTTCTTTTTCAGAAAATGAATCCACAATCATTTATATTATCGGTCCATCGAAAACAAAATCACAAGTCGCTCCTCGAGCTATTTATCACACTTTTGTATTTGGCGATCAACAAAATTGGACTATTTCTTTCTCTTTGTCAGCTACGGTATGTGCTTATGCAGACCTCATTTCGAAACGATTTAGCGACAACAAACCAAAAAAAAAAAAAAATCGATTAAACAAATCTAAGGATTACGATTTCGGTACTGGGGAATCCGGAACAATTTGATTTACTTATATAATTAATATTCATTGAATTTCGCCACAGATTTTATTCACGAAAATCCATTTATACACACAAGCATAAAAATCGAAACACATTAAAGAATAATAAATTCCATTTATTGCATTAATTTCATTTCATACCTAATCTTTTTTGAATTAGATTGATGCGCGAAAAATTCAAAAGGTTTAGCGCTATCCGCCCTATTTTCCGAACAAAAATAAAAAATTTCGTTTTGTTTCGATTGATTTTTGTTTTGTTTTTTTTTTGTTTTTTTTTATGTTTTAATTTGCATTCAGAACTCCGTTCGGTGTTTTGTGGACTAATCGGGATTGTGTTTCGTTTGCAGTCCCACCTAAACGACTTTCTAAATTGATGTAATGTTTAGCTCATGTTCGTCTATCACATTAATATTGTGTGTGTGATTTGTTTTCGATTCATGAATTCAATTGAGATGAATTAGGCACACAACATGGCCCAATTGAATTCCACTGTGAAAAATTGCCTTGTGTAGTCTATCAACACAGAAATTATTAAACTGATTTTCAAACGAGAACCCAAACCATTTGGGCCCATACACGAAAAACTTTTCCTTTTTGTTTTCCCTTGTTTCCTTTCATTTTCTGCTAAGGAATATGCCCAGAGAGAATGTACTACTCATTTTATGCATGTAAAATGTACAACTATCATTATTATCTATTCAATTTTTCGTTTTGCCCGAAGCATGCGCATTCATCAATCATTATTCATCAAATAGAAAATGTATTGTATTTGCAACAGCAACCAAAAAACTTATGATGGAAAATAGGCGCATAAGCGAGCACATAGCTCATACGGAACGTACCAGAGCAAATAAATGGAAAACAAGTCTTCACAGTGTTGAAATGCTTTCGTCTGTAAAATTTAATTTTATTCAATTCCCAACATCGAACGAACAAAACAAAAACGAAATACTTTAATAAATTGAATTGATTTTGAATATACATATATGAAAAAGCAGAGCTTTATTCAAATTTTATTGAGGTATCGAACTGCTTGCTCTGATGTAAAGCGATAAAATTAATTGGGCAAGTGACAGGGTTTTGTTGTGGTCGTCATCATTTCGCCATCATGACGTCGAAAATAGTCCAATGTTAGGGCCTATAAAATTCAAATTTAATCAAATCAATTTTAAATGTGTGTGTGTAGGGTGTAGGACATTATAGCTCAATTGAAAAACCATTATTTAATACCTCAGTAGCTGATAACCGCTTTCGGGGATTATATTTGACAAGACCATCAACAAGTGCAATTTCATTGGACGTTGTACACGTAGGAAAAACATTTTGCCAACATTCGCCTTTGCTGTATGAAAATCTGTAAAAACAATATGATGCAAAATTTAACGTACAAGCATCACATTGAATTGAAATTTTTTTACTATGTATACGAACTGAATTTTTTTGAAATCGGGCAATGAATCCATTTCGGGCCAATCTTTTGCATTCGGTGTACCGAGTATTTGTATTACCAATGCCAATTGCTCAATGTCTGTGCTACCCTGTAACATAATTCATTCATAAAAAATTGATGCGTGCATATATAATGATAATAATGAAATGAATAGCTTTGTTGCAATTTACATTGAACAATGGAATCCTTCTCAACATTTCAGCAAAAACACAACCAATTGCCCACATATCAATAGCTGAACCATAATTTGATGATCCGTAAAGAAGTTCAGGTGCCCTATACCATCGGCTTGCAACCTAAAAACAATCCATCGGTAAAACGGGGAAATTTCGACAAAAATTTAATTAAATTTTGCCTGCGGTGAATATGATTTATCTTCATTTTGACTGTAAATACGTGCTAAACCAAAATCGGCTATTTTCAATGCATCATTCTTATCGATGAGCAAATTGGCTGGCTTAATATCCTGCAATTGATTTATTTAATCATGATAAATTAGTTTGGGATGTTAAATACATTGTAGAATGGTGTGAAAGAGAGAAAATGTTATAAATTTCCAAACCCGATGCATAATGCCAAGGTCATGCATATATTCAACGCCAAGCAATAACATTTTCATGTATGAGCGTATTGTGAGTCGACTTAACGGTAAATCATCTTTCAATTTTGTGTACAATGTGAACGGCATGAATTCAAAAACTAATGATAATCCTGTCATATCAGGGAATACATCTAATAACGATATAATCTGAATTCACAATTGAAATCAATAAAAAAAAAATTCACTTTAATACATTTTTTATAATTTATCTATGATCATGGATTGTTATATATATATATCAATTGATTTGACTCACATATTCACAATTGCAATGTTGCAATGATTTTATTTCACGAATTGTGCTCAATGAAATCTCACCGTGTTTCGTACGAAGTGAAACTTTTTTGATGGCCACCATTTTACCGGTTGTCAAATCTTGTGCCTTTAATACAATACCATGAACACCTTCGCCCACTTTTTGCAATAGCTTATATCGACCATTGGCACTTTCGGCCATTCTATTAATTTTGATTCTTTGTTCAGTTTTTCATCCCGACCGAGAGAGAGAGAGAATACGAGGAAGAGAAAGGAACGAAAATGTTGAAATTGTCGCAACAATCACTGGCACTTTAAACGATTGAAGATGTTGAATGGTTTTTCGAAATGTCATCTTTATTTTGTTTAGTTCTTTAATCGCCATGGTAACCATAATAACAACAATGCACCAGACCAAGGAGCAGAAATATCGCGTTTCGTTGCACTGTGAATAACTCAAATTGATCAACAAACAATTAATAACTGAAAACACGCATACAGAACGATTGAATCCAAAAAAAAAAAGGGGCTGAATTAAAGGTGAATTCTATGCATACACCATACACACGGCGGAAACAATCCATACTACAATATATATATTGATTAGACAATGGATTGAATAAAACAGATGATCAATTGATTTGGTAAAACATTTCGTGCTTTATCGAGCAATTCAATTCAAAACTACAACGGATTATTTCAATGCTAAAGACCAATAAGAAAATATGCAAAATGAACAATTCAGTAAAATATTGCGGTCAAAATAATCATGTTTTAATATGAATTTATTGTCATTGTTGCTGTTTTTCTTTTTTGCTTTATATTATTATCATCTGTAACTATGATCAATTTCTTGAGCAAACATTGTTTGGTTTTCCGGGGCTCTATTGTAGATACAATAAATATATTTGAATCACTACAACAGAACTTCCTCATTTATGGAATAATAATGTCACATCGTATGTTTGTTGGAGAATGAAAAATGAAAAATGAACATTGGCTGCAATACAAACCGGATTTCTTGGATATATTTGTAAAGATGCTACGTACCTTACTTCCCTGAGTGATACGGAAAATGATAATTTCAGTTCAATTCACGCGATAAATTAAGTGTTGAGCATTGAGCATTGAGCATTAAGCATGCAATCAACAAATATACGAATCATTTAATTGTTAATATTTAGCTGAATTGGCATTATTGCGTGCATATTCAGTCTTCGAATATTCTTGTGGTGCAAATTTTCTGCAATAAACAGCTGATTTTCGATTAATGAATGTCGTTGATTCTGAAAAAAAAAATGCTCAATCATGGAACGGATATGACAACAAAATGCAATTCAATCGACAACAATCAAATCAAACAAATAAAGCGTTTGGTTTTTTATTTTAAAGTTTTTTTTTTTATTTCAATTTTTCTTTTTTTTTTTCTATTTAGAAGTTCATGAATGAACCAGCAAACAATTGTTTTTCGTAAATCAATTTTTTTTTTTTTTTCTATTTAGAAGTTCATGAATGAACCAGCAAACAATTGTTTTTCGTAAATCAATTTAAATAAAGCATTCTTGATCATAATGTTCTTTCTTTGACAAAATTTATATCTTGGTTTTGTTTTTCGTTTTTTTTTCTTGGTTTTATATAAATATAAATATATGGTGGTGATGTACACACTACAACATTGAGGAAAGCGCAAAACGATAAATTATTAAATAAATTGTTTTTAGTTTTTAATAAAAATAGGATTTGTTTGTTTTATTCCTTATTCAGCCAGTTTCCATTAGTAAATAATAATTATGTGCTGGTCTCAACGCAAACCAAAAAAAAAAAACAGGCGGAATAAGAAGATACAAATTAAAATGTACGTCGCGGTAAATTCATTAATCGAAAGATAAATCTAAAGAAATTTTTTGCACATTCGTTCCATCAGTCAAATTCAACTGATTATTCTCCCCATTTCATTTGTAATGTTTGAATTAAATTAAAGAAAAAGTCGTAATTTAGAATACTCAAGCAGCGAATTTTTCTCACTTGTTTCTTTTCTCTTTGATTGAAATTTATTTCAATAGTTTTGTATTTAGTAAACATTCTCGATTTCGAAGTCTATACGAAAGAATTATTTTTTTTTTTATAAAAAATACAAAATCTACAAATCGTCATCACTGTATTCGTTTTGAACGTTTTATTTTTTTTTTCTTTTCATTTATATTGGATGTTTCATTTGATGTTGACCGTGGCTGATCTCATTTCCGTCCTTTTCTTTCGATCATTTGTCTCTCTTTTCAACGCACACATTCTCAATGCTGGAAAATCGTTTTGTTGGATTGATCATAATGCCTCGGTTTTGATCCATGCACAGGTGTGAACTTGTGAAATGATTTCATTTGTTTGAATAATAATGTATGTCTGAACACATGTAATTCACAGTATGTGCTTGAGTGTAGATGTCTGGTGTTTTGTTTTGTATATTTGTGCGGATTTGGAATTGATAAATTGATCAGAGAAATAGAGAGATAAGGAGAGGGAGAAAAGAGAGAGAGAGAGAGAGACAGAGAAATATTGAAGGTGAGATGGAGACATAGAATGAGAATGGCTTTTTCCTCTTTTGTTTTATAATGATTTTTTTTTTTCTTCTTCTTTGCAATAATAATGAAATCGAAAAATAAAATGACTTGAAATCATTTTTTGCACATTAGCACCGCACATTTATTGCTGTGTTTGTGTGTTTGTTATTGTTGCTGTTGTTGAACAAACTAATATGAAAATTGTGATGGTCACACAGATTTAATCTATATCACCGTTGGTTAGCCGTTGCGTTGGAGGAACTAAATGATCAGGCAATGTATTTGGCAATTCGTTTCCTTCTAATTTAACATTGATTAAATGCATGGCCAATGCAAATTCTTCGGCGTCCAAAAAACCTAAATTCATACCAAAAAAAGAAGAGAAGGATTAACATTTTATATTTTTTCAATTGGAATATAAATCAAATTTTTTTTTTTAATCGCTCTTACCATCAGCATTGTAATCGGCCAATTTCCATATTTTGCTCAGCACTGAATTCGGAAGTTTGGATTTGATCAGTTCCGTTTTTGCGGCTATTCGATCCAAAGCACACACACACGCACAAAAATATAGAATAAATTATGATATGAATTTGATAAGAACAAAATTGATGTCATTCGAAGCTCACCTGCACCGGTAATTTTGCCATCAATTGGATTCAATGCATCGAACATGAGATCTGTACGTTCACGATCACGATTACAAATCCAATCATGTTCACCAAAACCAGCATCGATACCCTCGCCACGTTTATAACCGAATGGTGATTTTGTATCTTCAACCACACCCTCAAACGCACCACCTATTTTCAATTGAATAAAAAGAATGTTCAATAAAAAAAAATTAATGCCGTAAATAGAACCGATGAAATTGAACCAAATCAAAACATTACAATTGTAATTTGGATAGTTAAAACAAAATTACTGATTAGAATTTGATATACGATCATTATTGTATTATTTTATCATACATTCCGAGTTGCGATACTCGAATCTTTTCAATTTCATATCGATTATTATGCAATAATGAAAATAATAAGAATCAATAAATGATGGGCAGATTTCGATTTTTGTGATCTGAATGCTGTCACGAATGGTGTGATGTCTCTGAAAGAATGACCGAATACATCGGACACATCGGATATATCTGATAATAATAAATTAGACGTCAAAAAAAAGTCCAAACCGTGAATTATATTGCTCAATATTTCAAAGTTTTTTTTTTGTGTCATACAATCAAAATACATTGTGCGAGAATAACAATAAAAACCGGGTGTGTATTCATTAATCTAGTCGATAAACCTGCCCAAAGTCACGGGTTAGTCAATTGATTGCGAACAGCTCAAACCGAAATTTAAATTTTTTTTTGTTTTTTTATCAAAACAGAGGAAAAAAACCGAATGAAGGTGGAAATAAGATAATTATGACCCGAACACATCAGAATGAAAGCGAATGTATTGAGGAAAAATAAAAAGAAAAAAAATGCCACGAATACAACAGGCCGGAACTAGATTACATATATATATATTATTTTTGTTCTGTTGATTTTCATTCTTCATTGAGCGAGTGAATAATCGGTGGTCTTCAAATGAGATAATTTCATATTTCATTGTTGATTTGTTTTTTTTCTTTCTTTCTTTCTTTCTTTGTGCTGCTGAAAAATGTTTATAATTTTGTTATTTTTATAACACCGGGATTGCCATGAACACAGTTAAATGCACAGTTGAACAATTTTAATATGAAAAATATAAAAAAGAAACTTGTTTTGAATATTGTTCTAGATATTGTTCATTTTTATTGTTCATAAGTCAATTCGACTAGATATATATATATATATATTCGATATGAAAATCAATGAAGCTTGCTGTGATGTTGACTGTTGGCATTGCTAGAACATAGTACATAATTGTGCATGTATTATAATTATGTTACACATGCAAAGTAGAATACATTTGATATCAAAGGGAGAACTACTCTACAATCAGTCGATTGACCTTGACTCAAAAACGAAGAGAGAAACAAATCATTATTATTATTGTATCGATCAAAACAATTTTCTCTTTTTCCAACAAACAATCGAATATTCAATATCTGACACACATATTTTCTGCATACGCTTTTACGGGATAGAATTTCATAAACAGTAAACAGCTCCATTCCAAATTTCACACGAACGATTGTTGTGTGCGAATAGCGAATAGCGAATAACACAAATAGTTATTATCAGAAAACACAACGACATGAGCTTTGAAATGCGTCAATAATTATTGAATTTCTTTTCATTATTCCTTCAAATGAACTTTAAACAATGGCCGACCATTTGGCCCAATGGTGCTTAATACTTCAAAAACAATCATAAGCCGCTTAATACATCACAAATTCTGTATTGTATATTTATTTAAACTGTTATTAATTACTTTTCGATTACATAAATAGTGAAGATAATTTCAACGAAATAATTCCGAAATGAGACAAAAATTAAACAAACTTTCTAGGCATTTGTCAAGTGCAATGCGCTTTGACATTAATTAGTAATCAGTAATCACAAATCACTTTAAGCTCTTGTAATTTCTAAATATTTAACATGATCAAGGCGATAATAAGCGATAAACGTTCTTGTCTCTCTTTTTGCTTATGATTTTCGAAAAGTATATTTGCAAGTATTTGTATAATTTGTTTCGTCTGAAAGTAATGGAATGTAAAATTTTCAATTCCCTTTTCTCTGGAAATATGCATTCAAGAAAGAAATGCAAAAATTCGACGAATGTCTGAAATGATTTCAGAAGATTATGAAAAATGAATAAAACCATACGGTCCGTCATCAAATAATCATTAAGTAAAAAGGGAAGAAACAGTAAAAACAGTTTTTCTACTACTCGAAACGAAAGCGAAAAGCCATTTCGTGAATTATATTCTTTGATTAAAATGGGATGTTTATAATAATAATCATCGAATAAATACAGAGCATGGCATACACAACGGCATACGCCCAATTGTAAACGTACAAAATATGAAAAATGAAATATTTAAAGATTCTCATTCTCGATTGAATTTCATTTCAAATGACTACGTCCATTCAAACAATGGCTTTGAAATTCTTTGTCGGTAGATTTGCTAATACATATTTAACGATTATCGATTTTCAAATCGAATTTCAAGTATTATTATTATCATCGAAAAGTAAAAATTTTATCCACTTTTGAATGAAGTTCATATTTCAGGTGTGCGTGTGTGTTGTTCGTTATTCGATTCCATCGCATTTCGAGCGAAACATCTCTTCAAAAATAATAATCCATAATGGAATTATTAAGTGGATCACAATGTATGTTACATTTTTTATTCTATATAATATTATCAGAAGCGAAACCGGCAAATGGCAAAATCCATCGCACCTTATCATCATTGGACTAGGAAAGATGTGTTAATTTTGAATATGTATTGGGTATTGTGCATGGCTGCTAATATATACGATAATACATATATGTATATAAAAAAATATATTATAGACGAGGGGGGGGGGGGGCGGACCTCACTCATAGATGCGTCGGGTACGTGTTTTAAGCCAATTTCAAGTTGATCATTTATTATAAATGAGCAAATGTTGCAATTAATGTGACAGTGATTTTCAAATGGCATGAAAATTCAAAGTCGATTATGTGTGGCTAAGGCCGGCAATCGGTTGATATAAGTATATATATATGAAAAATTTCACAAAATAGATACGCAAATAGCAGATACAGATACATATACAATATGAATGAAATAATTTGCAGTACATACAAAGTACAAAAGTACAAATAGTTACAGAGATCGCATCACATTTTGATTGATCAGCTCTCTGATAAAATGGAAGAGGAAAAAAAAAAGAAAGAAGAAACAACACAGAAATAAAACTCACACGAAAAAAAAAAACAACCAAATTGTGTTGCACAATTGTAATTTTATAAATTGTTACCGATCACATGTAGCACATTCGTTCGATAAAAAATTTATATTTGCGCTTACGTTTCACTATATTTAACACAATTATTCCATTTAAAGTGTTTGAATAAAATGCGAAATGGCCGCTTAACGAAATGATTTTTTTGTTTTTTTTGTTTTGTTTAATTTGCTAATCGTTCGCACACACACACACATTCAAAACGGATTGGTGCGAATGGAAATACTTCAAAAAAATATAAAATAAAAAAAGGAATTAATTAATGGGTTTTACGTATACACAAACAAAATTTTCGGACGGATGAGCAAATGCACAATCGAATCGCAATCAAATCGAATTGAATGGCACCAAGTAATGTGAGAGAGAGAGAGAGTGACAGAAAAAGAGTAAGTGATAACAGAAGGGAAAAAAGAGTCATTTTTGAATGAGTCATTGAACATTTTCTCGCTTTTGATGAATATCGATTCATCTGCAAACATTTTCACATAAATTTCGATGAAGAATTCATCATAGTGTGTGAAGAGAGATGATTATTTTTTCTTTTTTTTTTTCTAATGTTTTGCCAATCACATGGTTGAAATTGAACATTTGAATGGAATGGAGCGAGCATGTAAATTTTTCAAATCAAACACATTTTAATCATCATAAATCGATTAATATCATTCAGAACGACTATGACGATTATTAGCTACGAGATTAAAAAATTTGCTCCTATTTCATTTAATCTTATCAAAATAATTATTATTTCCCTTTGATTGAACTGCTTGCTACTGAATAATGGCTGCTGCTGATTACGATTTGCTTTACATCATGTGTGTACTTCAAATGATCTTCTGTACATAAAATTCTATTCTTCAGCATTTAACACATGCGAATGGCATATGGATGGAATCGACGGAGACTCGAATAGGTTAGTTGCAATAATTTTTACGTGAGCAGTGAGCAGCACATTTTGTAGCAAAATCATAATAATAATAATAAATGAATGAGAATCGAGCCAAAGCGAAACAAACCATTCTAAATTGTAACGGTTTTAAATTTTTTTTTTTCCTATAAACTAAGCGATTGTGTATAAAGTGGCATTATCAAGTCCTCATTTCATTTATCACATCACTATTTTGTTTTTTTTTACTTTCTGTTCGTTGTGATTTGATTCGACACATATTACGGCGGTAAGGTCTAAGGTACCATAATTATAAATTATTTAATAAATTTTTGTTTTTTCTGTACACGAGCAGAGGCCACCGTTTTGTTGAAAATTTCACACACACATTTGGAAAAAATTCTATTTGCTTTTTTTGTTTTCTTAAACGGTACATGAGTTACGTACACACAAATATGCCATACATATGTACATCGACATACACAGTGACAATCAATCGAATTAATCGTAAGCACCAAAATTTTTATTATCAAAAAAGAAAATAGACACAGAAAGGAAATCAAAGAAAAAAAATATATATAATAAAAAAAACAATAGCGCACACATACCTTTAACCGCTATTTCTGCGACAAGATCTTGTTCTTCATGTGGAATCATTTCCATTAAACGGGCAATATCTTTGGCAAGCATTTGATCGACAACTTCCAATAATTGCGGTTTCAATGAATGAAATTTGGTAAAATCGTGATGTTGAAGATGTTCTTGCATTTTTTTAATATCTGGAAAATCACCCGGTGATATTTGTTGTTCACGTTGAATTTTTTCATAAATTTGTCCCAAATTTTTAATCAATTCCTTTTTTTTGCCCTCTTTACCAAACATTGATGGCATTTCTTTACGCAATTCGGCCACAATATATGCATGCACTTTTGCCAAACGAGCACGTTTAATTAAATCATTTAATTTACGTAGAGCCGCATTTTGTGGTAACGATTGTAAATCACGAAATAAATCTTGTTCTTCATCTTCGAATAAACGGCGATTAACATCATAGCGTAATGGTTGATCCCAAAAACTGCCAATATAAACACGTGCCACTTCTGGTGTTTGTAATACTTTACCCAATGACCACATTAATGCACCATAAACACGCATCAATTGCTGATGATCAATCATATCAGCTTTATTTAAAATAATACGAATTTTGTCATCGTGTCCTTTGAGCGCTTCAATGGCTCGCTTAAATTCATCACTGATATCCAATTTATGAGCATCAAATAATAAAATAATTCGATCGACACGCTCTGCAAACCATTCTAATACACCCGTAAAATCATAACCACGATCGATACGTTGCTTTTCACCTGATAAAATACCGGGCGTATCAACAATTGAAATAGCTTGTAACACTGGTGAATTCACTGTTGAACATTGTAAACGATTTAAAAATGCATTTCCATATTTGGATAATGGTCGAAATTGTCGTTTTGGATCGACGACAAGTGCATTGCCAGGTATAACGCCCTCTTTGTCATCATGCATAACAGCAATGAATCGATCGGTTGTTGGTTCCGGACCAATACGAATTCCTGGGAAATCTCGCTCCAATAAATATCGAATAAATGTCGTTTTTCCCGTTGAATATTGTCCGACCAGCAAGATCATCGGCCTATTTTTGGTGTGTGTGTGTGTGTGTGTGTGTGTTAGAATACGAAAAAAACAATCATTTACAACGAATTAATATGATGTCATAAATCAAAATTCGGTGCAAATGCTTATATCAATAAGCATTAAATATAATCGGTGACTCGAGATTCGAATGAGGTGCAAACTGGTACAAATAGCCAACAAAATATTCACATACTAATGAAATGGATGCACTACTTACTTCGCATCAAAATCGGGATCTTCCAGTTTCGGTGAATGAAAGTCATGAAAACTGTAATGCTCTTCCAACGGCAACAATTTGCTGCGGTATATTTTTTTGAGTTCATTCACAACATTTTCGACCACCTAAACAATAACCGAATCGAATAAATTTAAAACAAATCATAATTTCAAACCCAAAAGACGAGCATAAGTTTACAGAATTTTAATGATAATTGAATTGAATTGAATTGAATTTGTTTTTATCGGATTTGTGTTTCTTTTTTTTGTTTCGAATTTGATTCAGAGATAAAAAAAACACTCACTGATCACAATCGAAGCATTAAATTGATCAAAAAAAAAAATAAATAAATATTTTACCTCCTGTTGCACTTTTTCCCGGCGCAAAAAACTAAACATATTGCCGTTTTGATCACAATCAACGACTTTACAAATAAAATCAACCAAATTTTGTTAACACACGTCACAGCCACAAAGTTTTCCTCGGTTGAAACCAAATGGATTTTCTCTTTCGTTTCGTTTTTTCTCTTCTGTATTTTTTTTTTCCAATTGTACAATATTTATATAGTTCTATTTGGTGAGACCGTCACTTTCCATGCACAAACCCGACTACAGTACGATAGAAAATAAACCAATCGTTCAATTCTGTCAGTGAATCAAGTAGGCTCCGTATTGTGTTCTCAGCTTCTTTTTTTTTCTTTTTTTCTTTTTAAATGACGTACACACAATACACTTTTTTTCTTCTCTTTTGGTATGTATATTGTCTGTTTTGATTGTATTCCAATTGAAATGAATCATTCAATTTCTCCCGTTTTGATTGTATATGTGCTGTATACACTCCGATATTATTTATTATGAATTCTACATAACAAATCATTCAATTTTCGAAAATGGGTTTTTCTGTGCAGTCACAATGCAGACGATAATGTGAATTTAATTTCATATGTGCATTGTGCATGCGACAGCTAATAAAGGTAAATAAATTATATTTTGTTAATTATGTTATTAATGTGCAATGCAAGACGGCATTGAAACTTTATCCAATCGAAAAGCAAATTGAACTTTGTTCTCACCGAAAGTTTGTCATCATCGAAATAGAAGGGGCAAAAAAATAATGTCAATTAATTACGTATATTCGAAAAGTGAAACGAAATTCGTAATGTCGACATGCGACAACACCATTTCGAATTTATTTAATTATGCTATCGATTTGGCGCTGACATCGTTCATAGCCTTAATCGACATGGCTTCCTAAGTATATCCTCAGTTTCAATTGACTCGCACACATCGTTTTGTCATAGAACACAAACTATTTTCTCTGGTGAAATTTTTCGATTGCGTGCAAAACACAAAATAAAATTCAAATTATCATCTGCTTGTTGAGGAAGAGATTAAATTGAGTTTTCATTTCATAAGCCATTTAATGTAAGTATTTTTTGTTTGACGAAATAAAATTTTAATAAAATTTTTTTTTGAAAAAAAAAAAACGGAAAGTAAAAATGGAAAATCGTTAATTTGATAAACGTTTGCCATGTTTTTTGGATTGGCAAGGCGGGCGGCATAACCAATGTACCGCCATTGTTCGATTAACAAACGACGCAATTTTTTTTTCCGTTCATCATTTGAAGTGTATCATCGAGTCATTTGAAGACGCCATTTGTAAAATAATATATTTCATTTTTGGATTATTTTCTGTGCATTATTCGTGTAAATTGACATTGTTATATATATTTTTCGTTAAATATTTTTCTATTTTCCCGTACATTAAAATCGATTTTTCCACTCTTTTTCGAAATTTTCGATAATTTTATTAATTTAATTTTTTTTTTCATACATTCGTTCGTGTTTCCATTTGCCAACAGTGGTTCAAATAAAAAAAAAAAAAAAAAAAATAGGTTGGTTCACGAGTATATGTTGGTGGTTTGCCGTACGGTGTTAGAGAACGCGATTTGGAGCGTTTTTTCAAAGGTTATGGACGCACCCGTGATATTTTGATCAAAAATGGATACGGTTTTGTGGTAAGTTACCATTTATCATGCATGCAAATGCAGATCAACGTAAAAAATGGTAGATCATAAAGAAAAAAATAAATCATTTAATTGTTATTAATGTAGGAATTTGAAGATTACCGTGATGCAGATGATGCAGTTTATGAACTGAATGGAAAAGAATTGCTAGGCGAAAGGTAAGTCATTATTTCACAAATAAATATCTTTTGAATGTGAGTCTAATATGTTATTGTTTATCAACAGAGTGGTTGTTGAGCCGGCTCGTGGCCAAGCAAGAGGTAGCCATAGAGATCGATACAATGATGATCGATACAGTAGCCGTCGTGGTGGTGGTCGTTACAACAACGACAAGTAAGTTAATGATTACCTCATTTCTTTTACGAAAAGTTTTTACACATTCATCATTTAAAATCCCCAAAAATTATTCACACTAACCATAACAATCATTAGCCTTTATTTCGATTAGTACGAGATATATTCATTTCAAAATCAAAATTGCATTCATTTTTTTTTTCATGAATTTGGCCAAAATAGTTTTAAGTCAAAAAATAGTTCATTGAACAATGCATTATTACTCAAATCTAAAAAAAAAGATCAAAAAATTCCAGAACATCATCCCGATATGGACCACCATTGCGCACCGAATACCGTTTGATTGTTGAAAATTTATCGAGCCGCGTTAGCTGGCAGGTATGTATTTAGATATTAAATTTGTTTTATTTTTTGTTTTGTTTATTCGTTTGTTCGTTTTGTTTTCGGGATTGTTTCACATAAGAAATGAAGAAAATTTAGAGAATATTTCGGATTATTGTTGTTGTTCAAGTTTATTCATATCTTTTCGATAAAACAGAGTCGAGCACTATAAACACGCTCACATTGAGGAAACAAATAGGAAAACATTTACGAACAATACAAGCTTCTGATTGATTTATTTTTTTTCAAAACGCTACATTTAATTTAAATGAAAAAAAAAAACAAAAACAAAAAAAAAAAAAATTTAGCGTTATCCTTGTCTTAGGTCTTTATTGTTTGCCCATTTCGATGCATAGGGTTCCATAATTTTATATGCTTTTACTTTAATAGAAATTACCATAGGTCATTTTTTCATAGATCCTTCTCATGCCTTAGGCCCAGCAGAATGTTTCATTTGTGATAAATTCTGAACCGTGAACTTTGTCCTATTATTTTGCTTCTCATTCCGCTTTCAACTTTTAAACATTCCCAATTTCTTCAAAATGATTAAATTGATCATTTGAGCTCGTCACCTTGTTAGTAGACCTTAGATAGTACATCAGGATACAAAAGATAGTTTTTTTTTTTTGTTAAAATATTTAACAATTCTACAAAGTATAAAGTAGGGAAAATAGATCACAAGGACAAATAATGTTTTATCCGCGATTCGAAAGAAAATTTTCTTTTCGAGAACATTCCGTTATTAGCTGATAACGAAACTAAACGAACAACATCCCCTTTATTGTTTCACTCTTGAGCCTAGTGCATGTCTATAGACAGAAAAAGAGAAAGAGAGAGAGAGAGAAGGAGAAATGTGCTTTAGGTACAAAATAGAATGTTCAGATTCAGACAGATACAGACATTCTCTAAATATCAAATGAACAGACCAGAGGGCAGAAAAATAAAGTTATTCACAGGAATACAAATAAAACGACGCAGATACGACTCTATAAGTAAATAATGAACAAAAAAAAAAAATAATAAAAAA
>GL501517.1:1324510-1349968 GCA_000149185.1 Mayetiola destructor
AAAATGACAAATAAGAAACAAACAACAATAAAACCAAAAAAAAAAAAAAACCATAGTCAAATAGTAAACAAAAATCATATTTAATATTTTTTCGAAGAAAGCCTCCTAAAATAAGAGGGTCGCTGACGATACACGAATGAGACTGGTGTTCCAATGAGTGATTGAGGGACAATTGATGTGACGTTCTAATTGGTGATGCTTCACACACAAACATACATACAGAACAGAATATCCAAACGATAAAACCGCAATCAGTCAGACGTGTATGTGTGCGTATGTTTGTATGACGAACTCGAATATGAATAGGGCACTTAACTTTCTGCTAACGCTACCGAACCGCACACATACAATATCGGCATATGATCTCGAAACTGTTGAGAATACTGTGAATAACTCGTCATCCGTTCAAGCTAAAGCCCAGGCCTGTCTGTGTCTCTCGCCATAACTAGGATTTACTGTGTGGTACACTGTGTGCGATAACTGCATCTGGTGATGTGATATGGACTTGGATCTAAACCAATAATGATAAACAGATAGACCGCGATTTACCGAACGATTGTTGGTTTCGGAATGAAATAGCTTCTTCTTCATCCCGGCCTCCGGTTATTTGGTTTTTGAACATTTTAAAATTGACATATATTTAAAGCAAACTAAAAATGTATTAAATGCATACAGATCGTCGGAAGAGCACACAAAATCATCGCGTTCATCCTTTCCTTCCCAAAAAAATAAAAAAAAAAATAAGAAAAAAAATACGAATGTACGTACGTATGAGCGGAACACTGTGAATAATAACAGACCATACACACAGCAAAACAAAAAAAAAAAGCAAACCATAAGACAAATTGAATCGTTTCGAGCGGATTTTGTGTGCAGATTTACGACAACGTGTGTGTGTTTATACGGGAAGAGTTCAGTTCCACTACAAATGGCAGTAACGTACATATAGAGCTGGCCGGCTCTATTTGCATTTCAACCATACCGAAACTGAAACGATCTAGCGATTCTCGGCCCAATCAAATCAAGCAATCCACAGACCAATAAACAGACCAAAATGCATAAGAACTCGAACAAAATGTTGTTATTGTAATTGAATGATTCATCTCGGGCCAGTTTTCAAACATTGTATCAACCCCCTATTTGTGCGTGTGGTGTGGCCAGCAAATATGCAATACATTACAATTATCATAGAAAATGTCTAAAATGGTTATGCGATAGCGGCCCACAAGGTAATGGTCGAAATTACAAGATGAACATTTTTTGTGTATTTTAAATATACAAATTCAATTACATTTTATTGAACAGTGTACATATGTAAGGAGCTTCTTTTTTTTTTATTTATTTAACATCTACATAAATCATTTTACAAAATATGATTTGTGATTTGTATTCTATCGTTTATATTATTATCGCAACTTTATTGGAGTTCGATTGAGTCTTTTCAAATTTTTTATACAACACAAATTTTTTCCATTTGATGCCAAAAAAAAAAAAAAAAAAAAATTGCTCAACGACACGATGAAATACGCACTTATGTTCGGTTTCAACAATACGAAGGGATTAAGAGGGACATGAGACAGATGAAGAAGAAGAAGAAGAAGAAGAAAAGAACAGAGAGAAAAACGCTAACTTTTAAGAAGGATGAACACATCGATAGAGACAAAAACAGAGAGACAGAGAGAGAGAGAGAGAAGAAGAGAGGAAGAGAGAGAGAGAAAAGAAACTGAGAAAATGTGAGAGACTCTTCCCGAATATTGAGTGGGCCATGAGACGCATATAGACAGAAATCGGTATAGGGTCGTCCATAGTCGAGGATTATCACCATCGCCAGATCTTGCTAGGAATCTAATGAAAACGATCATAAGTGGGTTGGCAATCGTTGTTTGCGAGACATTAGTTTCGATTGCAATTATTTCACCACAAAGACTTTCAATCATTCCAATAAATGCGGCCTTATAATTTTGATATTTTCTCGAATGAATTGTTATTTGCGTGCAAAATGATTAATGCCTTACTTTTCGATTTCGTGCAGGACCTCAAAGATTACATGCGTCAAGCCGGTGAAGTAACATATGCTGATGCACATAAGCAACGTCGCAATGAAGGGTATGTCATCGAATTGCATTCTTTTATGTCCTTAGTCCTCATTTTGACTATTTAATTTTTGTTTTTGTTGCAGTGTTGTTGAATTTGCTTCATTGTCGGACATGAAAACCGCAATTGAAAAGCTTGATGATACTGATTTGAATGGTCGCCGTATCAGATTAGTAGAAGACAGACGCAGTAACCGAGGTGGTGGCGGAAGACGATCACGCAGTTCAAGCCGTTCAGATAGCCGTTCACGTAGCCGCTCCAGACGGCGTCGCAGCTCATCGCATTCATCAAGATCAAAATCGCGTGGACGATCCAAGTCTAAGTCCAAATCATTAAAGCGCTCCCACAGTCGCTCAAAATCAAAGTGAGTATCATATAACAAATTATAGAAAATAATAAAATGGATTTTTTCGTAACTAAAAAGCCATCCAAACTAAATGACTTTTGTATTTTAATTTTTTCAGCGCACGAAATGATTCAAAGTCAAAATCGCGCAGTCCAAGATCCCGATCAGACTCACGTTCACGTTCACGCTCTAAGTCTCACAACGATTCTCGAAAAAGAGAATCATCACGTTCTCGTGACAGATCCCACTCAAAAGATCGTCATCGATCAAGAAGTAGCTCCCCAAAAACTAACGGGGCCTCCAGATCACCAGATCGTAATGAAAGCATGGATGATTAAACACTGACCGATGGCTAACATTTCAGCGCCTCCAATCCAATAACAACAATAATAGAAAATAATGAAGAGAAAGAAAAAAAATTACACACATACACACACAAACAACATTTTTATGATTTAAATGAAAAGCAAAGGAATGGAAAAATGAAAGGGAAATCAAGTAGTAACGAAAAATAAAAAATAAAAAGATGTGCAAACTCATATTATCCAATTCGATCAATAATAATGTATTAAAATGCCACACAATTAACAAAATTAATTAATTTTCAAAAAAAAAAAAAAAAAAGAAAACAAAAAAAATTAAAAAAAAATTATTGTGAAAATAGGCGAAAAACCTATTTTAATGAACGAGTAGAGATCTTTGTACTCTATGCATTTAAAATTCAGCCAAAATATTTCGAGCCTCAAATGTTAATCGATCAAAGCTCATCACTTAACTCAACTAGCACATCAAATCTCTCTGAAAGTTTGAACGAAATTAAAGCTGATCTGTCACTTCGATAAAATTTCCGCATCAAACAGATTAACCTATGATCCAAAAATTAATTAATCAAACATCTAATATTTAGTTGTATTGTCGGGCACCAAAATACCTCCATGAAAAAATGAATTGATTTTAATAAATTCAAATCGTTCCGTTTCGATGGAAATTTGTTTTGATTGGCAATTCATAAAACGCTTGGTGTAGTAAAGTAGTATTTAAGTTCATTTTCCTCTCTATTCATAAGATAATCGATGAGATTTTTGTGGCAGATGGTTAATCGATGCAAAGAGAATTTAATTGTTTAATTAGAACATGAATGAAACCAAAAAAATGAAAAAAAAAAAGAAAGAAAAAAAATGAAAAAAAAACCAACAACATAACAATAATTGAGTGACAATTCATCGATCATTTTTGGAAATATGTATGTGCGAATGGAAACTTGATTCCTTTTTCGGACAAAA
Organism: Mayetiola destructor; assembly: GCA_000149185.1. Classification (NCBI taxonomy): domain Eukaryota; kingdom Metazoa; phylum Arthropoda; class Insecta; order Diptera; family Cecidomyiidae; genus Mayetiola; species Mayetiola destructor. The sequence goes on from GL501517.1 coordinate 1,328,234, forward strand.
TATTAAAGGCTCAATTGAATTTCACAATGGAACGGAACAGCGGGAAAATAACAGATTAGGTTTGCAGAATAGAATGTGAGCAATTTTGAGTTTGTACTACGCTTAAATTCTGGACAAATCTAATCAATACATTTGATACATAGAAACAAATAAACACACCATACTGATACACAGCTACAAACGAACATCTCTGTATGCGGAAATCACAAAGAAGAAACAATAAATTTCATTTTTGAAAACCAAAACAAATGGCATTTTGTTTTTTTTTTCTATTTAATTATTTAATGATTGATAAAATACATTAATTAAAAATTTGGAAAATTTAAGGCAATCGGAATGCAATTCAAGCATTGCTGCCGAATCGATCAGATGCAGAGAAATTACGTTTTCGTTGATTTCCTCGATATTCGTGGTGATTTTTCTGTACTTCTTGGAAGTGTTTGAAGAGCTTCGTAAAATCAATGCCACTCCGTTTTTCGGCCAATTTACTTGTATCACTGAAAGATGAACAAAAGTTTAATTTTCATTCACTCAATTCGTTCATCACCAATTTTTTTTTTCCCGGATAAATGATCAATGATCATGCTTACGGATCATGTTGGAATGCTTGAGCATGTGGAATACATTGTAAGCGATTCTTTAGCAATGTGAATGCTTCTGTTTGTGGCAACAACATCAAAATACCGAACAAAGCATGGGACAAGTATTGTGCCTCGGCTGTATTCTGGGACACCAGACTCAAACGAAGAGCTGACAACAATTACAAATTACAATTCGAGATTCATTTTCATTTATAACATACAAAACGGAAATTCGGATACAAAATTTATGAAAACTCACAGGCAAATATAGGAGATTCAATTAACTGGACTAATTTATCCATTTCTATTAAAAATTCCACTGTTATTTCGATCTCGCCACTGTTTCGAAAAAAAAATAAGAATAAAACTTAAAATTGACACGCATAATTAAAATTCATTTAGTACGGTTCAATTACAACAATATGACCAATTGGGAAACATGTTGGTAACATTGGGCCAATAAGCACAACGACAATGTGGAAACGGGACAGTGAGCCCACGACATATATAAACATTCGAACAATGATGCCGATTTCTGTGAAATATAAGAGAAATTATAATGTTGTTGTTCAAATGATCGTTTGATGTTAGAAAGTGTTTTATTATTACCTCATTTGTAATATCTTTCAAAAGTTTTCTCAATTCAAATAATTCGGTGGTGGTCAATAGAATTGTGTTTAGCGTACGCACCATTGTCGAAGCAAATTTTAAATTTGTTGATTCTTCGAAAATAATTTCGGCAAACATTCGATAAATCAATTCAGCGTTCAGTAATATGCACAATTGGCTGAAATTGTAAATGAATATGTAAGATCTTTTTCATTTTTCTTGTGTTAATTTTTTTTTTTTTTTTTGGTTGACGTCTGAAAATATTAGCTTACCTTATTATAAATGCACCACGATTCTCTAAAAGCGGTCGTTTCTCCTCGAAGAGTCGCAACAAACTGTTAAGGAACTTTTTATAATGTGAATGGCTGGAACTGGCATCTTTAGATGGATTTGTTGTGTTAACAATTTCAGCTAAAACTGTTAAACCTTGAATGACCACTTCATCCGAATTATTTGAAAGAGTTTCAAAAAGCACTGGATATAAGCTGTGGGCATGTGTTGACATCTGTGCAATCAAAACGATGCAAATTAAATGATTTCATCGATAATTGGAAGATAATTTGTTTGAGAAAAAAAAAAACCAAATCTCAACCTCATTTTCAGCTTGAGTGAATAAATGATGAATCCATTTTAGGACAGCAACTTTTGTATCTACAGAATTGGCTGAACTATGAACTAAATACTCTTGTAACACTTTCATTATAGAATCCAATTCCAAATACTTGAATGCGTCTCGTGATGAAGTCAATTCAAATAGATTCATATTAACTGCTTGAGCACACTTCTTTATATCTGCAAAATTATCACCGATCGAATGAATTAAAATAATAATCGTTTGAATTTTTTAATTTCATTCAGGTTTACCTCTTCTGGAATCTCCATCATAGGCCAAACATGGAAGAATTGCAGTAAAAATTCCACTTGCAAATTTCAACATTTGTGGTCCGGACAATTGAACAAATTCCCGTATCCAACCGATGGCCGTACTTTGAATGAGCGCATTATTCGATTGCGCATGATTTATCAATATATTACACATTTCTGGCATATTAGTTCCGTTTGGATCATTTTTGATTGATTTCAGGAATTCGGATAGCAGCGTATCACACCTGCAAAATGAAAAAAAAAAAAATGAAACAAAAACAAACATGTTAAATGGGCATGGTTAACAATGGAAAAACATAGTACGTTGTATGGATTTCAACACTATTGTCATCAAGCATCTGAAAAAGACCGTCCAATATTTCTGGCAAATGAACGATCATATTGATTTCAGGAACTGCATTCAATACCGAAATCCATGATATAATAAATTGCCGTGAAAATGAATTTTTCGCATAGATTCGTTCACGCAATAACGGAATGAATGCATCCAGGTCAAATGTTTTTGGTGATTCGGTTACGATATCCTAAAAATACAAATTTAGTTTTTCGTTCGGAAATTTATATTATATTATGACACAGAGCGGATGCATACTTTTAACAAACGATCCAAAAGTTCGCTTCCATTTTTACAATTTTCATCTGAATCTGAAATGGAACGAAGTTTGCGAATAAATGATATTGTACATTGTTATATTGTTTTTCGGGTTCTAAATAAATGTATAGGTCATACCGGTGACAAGTCGACTGAGCGCCGAAAAGATGCGTGGAAATAAAGGAATGATAGAACCACGAGCAACTTTAACGATGTTATAAAGTGATTCGCTGGCAAATAATCGAACACGAACTTCAGGATCGGAAAGACAGTTCAATACCGGTGATACTAGATCGTCAGCAAATTTTTCTGTATCCTGAAATAATGGAAATGTGTTCAATATAAAAAAAAGAAGAAAAAAAAAACAAAAAAACAAAACAGAAATACTCTGCTCTTTTGGTAGATTCTCACCTTTCCCAAACCAATACTTGTTGCGGCCAAACCCAAAAGTCCGCCCTTTCGTTTGTTGTTATCTTTCGATGTTGCAAAATCTTGACCTAAAACTTTGATAAGTTTCCGTATTTGTGTATAGTTTTTGGTTGAATTGAATTCCATAACCATTCTATTTGGAAAAATTATGATTAAAACACCGAAATTATTATTTCATTTATATTTTTATTGTTTACTTTTCAATTTCGGCTGCGGCTATTTTTCGTTTATCATATGTTTTGTCCCATAATGTTTTGGCGCATGCTTCACTAAGAGGTGCAAATGGGGATTCCATGTTTGTTTTGATTGAATATTTTGTGCAAATTTACCGATGTCACTCATTTATTCATCCATAAAAATGCTGATGAAATGGATGATGTTTTTTTTCTTAGTTTTTAGTTTTCAGTGCAATCGGTTGTGATATGGGACAGTATCAAAGTATCAATATATGCATGTATATGATATGTGACGTTGACATTATATGATTTCGTTGGGCTACAATGACATTTCGAATTTCGAAATGATAAACATTGAGTTTTTTTTTTGAAATATTAATATATTTAATTCATTATTTGATATATTTGTCTATTTAAAATGTTGATTTTTGATTAGGTTTATATTGATTTGAGTTCTACGAACTTATCGTTTCTACCTCGTTATCGTTGTGATAAATTAATAAATCCAACTTGAAATTGATTTATTTTTATTTTTTTATTTATAATAATATTTTTTTTATCTGAGAAGTTGTCTCCATTCTAATAAAATTATCAGTGTTGATTTTCCATTTGCTTTTACCCGACAAATTATTATTATCTATTGTCCGGCATTGGTCTGTCAAACGAAATGCATTACCATAAAGTTGTGCAGTGTGAAGTTGCCATCAATTAAACAAATGACGAATCAATGGAATTTGCCTTTTTCTGGACAGTTTGTCTAGGAATTTTTTTTATAGCAATGCAAATTAACAATTCATTAACGAAATAATATCAATTTAACATGTTGTTTAGTATTTCAAAACAGAAATTTCGAATGCTAACGCGCTCGATGAGACTGCAACGCGACAACATCGATAATGCAGTTCACAAATAATGATTCAATTCCAAGAATAAAGCTTGACAACGGTTCTAAATAGTAATGAAATTCGATTTTTGAGTAAGTACCAAAAATCCAAAAAGATCAAAATCAGCGGACAATCGCATCAAACAAACAAAATTCAAAATTTTATTGCTGTAAAATTTTCAACGAAAATACTACAAAGTAAACACAATGAACACAAAAAATTGCTATTATCGATGTTGTGAGAACACAAGTCAATCCAGTAAATTAACATTTTTCGGTTTTCCGGTGAAAGATGCACAAAAGTGTAAATTATGGTCCGAATGTGCTGGATGCGAAGCAAATGATAATTTTAAAAATAAATATTTGTGCGAGGATCATTTCAGTCACATTTACATAAGTCGAACGGCACGGCGAACAGTTTTACTACCCAATGCTGTACCATTTCGTTGGGATGACGATAAATCACAAAATCATTTACATCAGCCACACAAATCGACAGAAGATACATCCAAAGAGAATGTTAAAGATGAGACCGATTATGAAAATACGGTCATTGAAATGTTTATACTCGATGGAAATGAAAAGGATGTGATGCCATTAGAAGAGAACAACGAAATCATCCCGAATAAAGCAATTACCGACGATTGTTCAGATGACACAAAACAAATGGAAGCGGAACATTTGCCAGCGCTAAGAAAATTCTACAATAAAACCAATATCGATCGGATCAGTTTATCGAATGATTTTAAGCATGTGACTAAACGCCAAAAATGCCATACATCAGCCAATAATTTTACATTGAATCGACCGTCATTGGATTCGATGAAATCATTGGACAACCATGAAAATGTTGAAGATAATAGAAACGATCCAATTGATAACACAGCCAACAATCCAGATATCACAACATTCATTTATAAGGGCGAAGAATATATTCAAATGCCAAAAACGGTTTATATTCAACAACGAGCTCAATTGGATGCCGACATTAAACGTTTAAGAGAAACGTTAAGAAATATTCAGGCGCTTGTCAAAGATTTAGACTGAATGAATTTCATTCAGTATTTGTTTTTCTTCATCATATGTTTCAGGTGTCAATAAAAAATCATTATTATTTTTATCCAAATAAATGTAATCGGGGTTTTCTTTGGTAATCAATTCAAAAGCAAAATTTCGATTTTTTTTTTTGTAATCAACAACGACAGTGTAGCAACATTTTCAATCCTCCAGGTATGGGCGACATTCGTCAAATGAAACAAATCAAAGCAAATCAAAAATCAACACTGCAGAACGCGTCAATTGCCCAATACTGTGTCATACAGTAGAGTGGGCTTTCGATATCACAGCATATTGTGCGTATATATGTCGATATTTTAATTTTATCGTAATAGATGGTGATGGCATAGTCAGGTGATTAGAGTTCATTCTTACCATTTATTATATATTTGTAAAAGTGTAAACAAATTCAACGGCATTCGAATTGAATCGTTTAAACGATTCTTTTAATTTAATTGCTCAAAATTCCAACTGGACGCATAATTTTCCATCAAAAGGTAAACAATTGCATTAATTAATAATTATTATTGATCGGGAAAAAGGTCCAGATTTATGCACACGTTTCAATAAACATCGCCACACTTTCCATTCAAATTACGTAAACATCGAGATGTTATCGAAACGTCATAAACGATAGTTCAGGTTAAGTATTGAGCTACAGTAAAGTCACAAAAGAACTTTCTCTTATTTGTCGAAACCAATCAGGCCGGTAACCAAAGTGGTGCTTTTAAAGAAACTATACTGTATATTAAATAACCAGTATGCGACCGAAAGTGTCTGCTGTTTTAACACAATATTTGAAGCAATGCAATGAACCACCATGGACATCGTATTTTATTCGGGTATATGAATCCAGTGAATTTCGAATTATTCTTCGCTTGAATCAAATTTTCTGATTGATGTTGAATAATATTTGTTTTCGCATTTTTGTATTCGGCACAATATAGTATCGCGATGTAGAAAATGATCAATGGGGCAAATCGCATTTCAATTGGACGTTAGACAATGGAACAAATTATCACATATTACGTACAGGTTGCTTTCCATATATGAAATATCATTGCACCAAACGACCGTATCAAGATCTTTCGCTCGATGATCGATTCATGAAATTCATCAAAATCATCAATTTAGGTAAATGTGCCAATTTGCACAAAAAATCCTGTTCACAATCATCGATATACTAATGACATGTAAACACTAAAGATTTCCAATGTTTCGTAGGCAAATTGGATAATTTTGCCTAAAATTGTCATCTGTATATCCGAAGATTGAGTTGAAAAACGCTATAGCAGGCTCCTGTGTATAGTTGAGCATAAAACCATTCACTAAAATCATTCTTTTACAAAAAAAAAAAAAAAAAGGTTTACCACAGCTAATGTATGGCGTGGCTGCAACAATGCTCATCACACATATCGAATATGTTCATATGCCTGACGGTGTTGATGTTCCCATTTATTTTCTATACAAAGAAGACAAAGGATCATTTTATTGAAATAAAATAGAAAAGATTTGTTTTTCACTTTTCCCGTTCAATTTGGTCTTTTTTAACGATAAAAATGTTTTTTTTATTTTATACTTGAAACCTTATAAACAAATATTATATTCGAATTCAGTTTATATACTGTTAACTACGTGTGAATTTATGTATCTGATAATGACATCTTTTGATCGCACTGTTCTAATATTTCAATCAATCGATCGATATGTGCTCTGGTTAATTCCATGTGAACGGTTTCCAAAGCACTTTTATCGGCCGATTTACAATTTAAAATGAGCGTTGCTATTTGTGATCGAATAGATGCCATATTACTGGTTCCCAATATCCATCGTATATCCCAATCGAATGACATCAGCAATTTATTTGTTTGTGAATTATGTTCGTTGATAAGAAATTCTTCGATTTCATTTCGTCGTACAGCGAATACGGCCACCACAGATTGTTGATAGTCTGCATTTAAATGGGCAAAATGTGACAAAAGTTCATTTTCTGTAATTAGTTCCAAAATATATTGACGATAAATGCTCGATATGAACTTGATGGCATTTTCAAACTCATCCGGATTGCCGAAACCAAATTTATGGCTAAGCTTTACAATTGGTACATTTTTCTGTTTTGTTAAACCAATTAAATAGTCGATGGAATGATGAAGAATCTGTTGATTAAACGAAATCGAACGAATTGCATCAATCAAATTAAAATAAATCAGTTTTTTTTTCTAATTTGTGTTTATGTACAATATTTATATTACAATATACAAATAATTTGAGTCTCAAATCACCTCATTTAATATTTCTTTATTATCAATATTCAATATTAAATCCTGCATTTCAATTCGTAAAATTCAATATCCATTCAAATAAATGAACAACACAAAATACAATTTATAAATTTCGATAAATGTCAAAATGTTCGATAAACATAAAAACAGCTGTCTTTGGTCTACTGTCTGACATCGAAATGTCATTCGATTCGAAAATAGTAAAACAGCGAAATGTTGTCGGCATTGAATTCGTGATATAACGACACACACAACTTACATGCAAAATAAACGTTAAATTCCGCTTTTTTCGTCACTTTGGTCGAAAGCATATGGAGCGCAATTTTCAAAAGAATATTTTCATTGCAGAATTCATCGGGAATTTAATGGCGTGTGAAATGCTTCACAATGAGCGTCGCAACATGGCGATTTCAGTTTTTGTGTTGGGTATGACATTGTGTGCTGTATTTTTGGCGTATTTTGCATTTAGTGAGCCGCATAATGATGCAAATTTGTCGACTGTACGATTTGCGGCAATCGTAAGTAGAAATGCAATTTTTTTTATTTTTATCATCGTCGAATGAATATTACATATATTTGAAATTATTTGTGCAATTTTGTATAGGTTTTTCGGCACGGTGAACGTGCACCGACAGGAACTTATCCAAATGATCCATATATGAATTATTCATGGCCGGGTGGACATGGTGCTTTAGTACCGGTATTTTGCAATGTTTAACATTTTGTTTCCAAGCATAAAATGCCTATTAATTCTTTCGGTTTACAGCGGGGCTCTCTACAATTGTATAATTTTGGAAAACAACTCAGAAAACGTTACAACCAATTGATTCCATCGACAGGCCTTTATGCATCTGATTTTATGAACGTACAAAGCAGTGCAGCCGAACGATGTTCGATGAGTGGACAGAGTCTTATGGCTGGATTTCTGCCGCCAGTTGGTCAATCTCATAGTCTTCCCATTCCATGGCAACCGGTCGCCATAACTTCAGTGCCCAGAAGCCAAGATAGAGTAGGCTATTTGAAATCGGTTTTTTCTTCTCTTCAATTTGATTGAAACTAAATTAACTCAATTTTTGAATATCTGATCCAAGATAATATCACAAAAAGCAACCTGTCCTAAGTATGACAAATTGTTAGATAGCATGTACACAAATCCGCCGCCACAACTGGCTGAATTCAATGAGAAAAATGCCGAAACATTCGCTTACATAAGCAAACATGCAGGCACTGTGCGTTCTTTTAACGCGTATTGTGTACAAGTGAATTGATGATAATTTTTATATCCATAGAATATCAGCTCAGTTTATCAGGGTGAACAACTGTTCAACATTTTATCAATACAAGAGGGGATCGGCTTAAAATTACCTGAATGGACAAAGGCCGTCTATCCCGATAAATTGTTAATTTTGGCCGAAAGAAATTTAGCCGTTTTAACAGAAACCGATTTCATGAAAAAGATCAAAGGAGGTGAGGATAAATTTTTATCATGCGTTTTTTGACAAAATATTCGAATACATAATTGTGTGAAAATCTATTTCAGGATCATTTGTAACTGATGTTTATAATAAAATGATCGAAAAAAGAGATGGAAAATTGAAGCCTGATCGAAAGCTGTTCTTTTATTCGGGCCATGACGTTACTCTGGTAAATGTAATGCATGCCATGAATATAATCGATCAAACATCACGCAAACCAGACTTTGCATCGGCTCTTTATTTCGAATTGCATCATAATGATGATTTTGCTGGTGATTATGAAATCAAAGTAAGACATAGAAGAATTTTTTTTTTTCATTTTAGTATTTTCTCATCGAATTTATTTTTGTATTTTCAGATATTTTACCGATTCGACAGTCAAAACGAGAATTTAAAACAGATAAATGTACCCAATTGTGATCCTTGTTCATTAACTAATTTTGGTAAAGCAATTGAAAAGATAATGGTTCATGATTACGACAGAGCCTGCAAAATTGGCTCACCCGATGAATAATTTCAAGAAATCGTTTTTTTAGTTTTTGGAAAGCATATAAAAATAAATTTTCAATCAGAATTCAGCCGACGCAAACGATTTTTATTTAATTTTTACATTTTATTTTTTGGTTTTGGCTTTATTTTGAATTGAAAGAATTAATTTATTTGCGCCAGCTCAGTTTCGGATGTTGGGTTCGTTTTGTTCTCACGCGAATAGTTGTAGCAGATGCGCGAATAGTTCCTAATGCGGCCCCTGAATTGACGAGATATTTTTGGAAGGCGTTGTTTTTCCACTTCTTTGCACAAATCCGATGTATTTTTCTTGAATCATGGTCTTCCCACATAAATGGCATCTCGTTGCGGAAGCAATTTCTTTTTTCATAATTTGAAGCATTTTTTTCAACTTCATGATTTCATTGTTTTGTTTGTCCATATTTGCTTTCATTGCAACCTTTAACGATGTAATTTTCTTGGCTTGTATTCCGTTTTCAGCCTCTAACGATGCAATTTCTTTGGCTTGTTCTTCAATTTTTTCGGCTTGTTTTCCGTTTTCAACCTTTAACGATGCAATTTCTTCGGCTTGTTTTCCGTTTTCAACCTTTAAAAATGCAATTTCTTTGGCTTGTTCTGTAACTCTCTGTTCTAAGTTTTTAGTTTTTTTTTAAAACAGTATCTAAAATATTTGCATTTCGTTGGCTATTTTCTAAAAAAAATGCGTTTTATTCCACTTTCGTCAGCCATTATATATAATTGAATAAAAACTCGCAGATTCAAAAATATTTCTAAGCTCCTTTAAATGGCGTCTGCCTCACTGAACCATCAACTTTCGTTTACTTTGAATTTAGAACCTGGAAAGCATGAAAAAATTTCAATACCGGTCAATTTTTTTTCGAAATAATGACATATAGTATTGTGTATTACGTATGGCCTTTGAACGCACCCATTTACGGATATTTCGATAGAGAGTGGCAACCAAAAAACAAGAAAGAAAAAAAATTGACGAAGAAAAGAAGACTGAACACTGAACAATTCATAGCGATATACATATATTTTGATGTGGATGTTCATGTAGTCATTTCAAAGCTATGACGAATCTACGACAACATGCCATTTTTCACCATTAAATTGCAAAAGTCGATGGGATGTTGCAACAAATAGTTTTGACGTTATTTTTTTATTTATAATTTGTGATGAATTTTTCCATTATTAGTCAAGGTAAATGCGTTAAAAACTCATTCGAATAATCAGTTCCATTTTCATACAAAAAATTTTTGATGGCAAAACAAAGAAAATCATATCAAAGACATTCGATCGAAATACAAATGGGAAAAAGATAGAAAAGAAAAAAAAAATTGAATTGAAAAAGCAAAAGAAAAAAAAGTATCCAGTGTTATCGATAGAACCAAACAAAAATCCTCCTCCGAATAAAAAACGAAAAGCAAAAATTAATCACGGGTCCTTCGTTCGAAATAGAGAGAGAGAAAAAAAAAGAAGTGAAGAATTTCCGATTGTTGTGAAATAGAATATGAATCGGAGTACAAATTCGTTTATCAAGGAATTCCAATGGAAAAATATGTTTTCAGTGGTTGAGATGTAACATATTAGTGATGGTGAAAGAGAAAGAGAAATAAAAATTGTAAGCAAATTAAGTGAGTGACAAAAAAAAAATAAAAAAAACCAAGAAGAAGAAAAAAGAAATAAAACAAAATTGAAGAAAATTTGATTTTGTCTAGTTGGCATTTCATGATATTTCAATTACAATTAATTGCAAGCTTTTTAATGGACAAACGACTCAAATTCAATGAGAATAAAATGGATTTTTCTGCAGTTTTTATTTCATTTCATTCTTGACACACACGAAAAAAAAGAAAAGAAATAAAAATAATTTTCATTTGAAATGAGAAAATAATGACTCGGTTTCGGTGTGAGCGGACCGTACAAACGTAACGAAGAGATAAATGAATGTGCGAGCGAATGACGTGACTGCTTTGTAATTTTTTTTCCTTACTTTATTTTTCGTTTTCTTTTCTTTATATATATTTTTTTTTTCTCTCACTCGCTTGCTCCTTCCGTTTCTTTCGTCGTCGAGAGCGTTTTTCTTTTTTGGCTGTGAAATAAAATGCAATTGAATACGGTTTGAGCCGTGATCAGTGGGCAATTCGATATAATTTTGCATTATTATTAATATTGTTACAATTTACAAAAAAAAATCGAATGAATGAATTTGAATAATACTATGTATTAGATTTCGATGCATATTGTTGAAGACAAAAATAAGAAGAAGAAGAAGAAGAAGAAGAAGAAGAAGAATGAGAAGAGGAAATGAATACGGGGAAAAATTAAATGAAAAATTGAATTCACGGCATATACGCATTTCCGAACAATTATTATTTTCTGTGCAACGACACTTCAAAAGAAAAGAGTAATGCGGAAAAAAAAACAATACAGGAGAAAGACAAAAACACAGACAATAATGAAGAAAGAGAAACGCACAAGTGAAGGAAAAAACAGATTCAAAATACTGATAACAGCAACATATTCGAAACATTTTGGAAATCAAGGATATCCAAGTGACAATGTGCCCGAGTGACAATTTTTTATTGGGACTTTTCGCAAAACAAACGATTGACCCAGTGCAGAAATTTGAGAAAGGAGAACATTTGACACGTAATAAAATTCGTCTTAGTTTCTTTGACTCTACATCAATTTGGACATTTGCATTAGGTTTAATTTTTTTTTTCTGCACAAATTTCCATTACGATAAAATTCGTTAATCGGTCAAGCCGACATTGAAAAATATTTTGTGGTCTTTTTTCTCAAATCGTGACAAAAATTCGAATATGATAGACTAAGAAAAAGTAAACCAACCGCAAAACTGATGGAAAACCGATCCGTATCCATTCAATAATTTCTTTTTCGACGGTGTCTAAAAAGACTTTTTATTTCTAGTTAGGAATTTTTTCACCTTTTTTAAATTATTATTTAAATTGTGTCGAAAATGTTTCGAATAAGAACAGATGAAGAATAAATTAGTCACTTGTAGGAATTAATGGGTTGAAAGCGGAAATATGTACGTGTATTGTGAAAAATGTCGACGATATCAGTGATATTCTTTCTGAATGAAATGGTGAATGGTGACTGAATCCAGTGATGAGTCAACCGAGATGAAACACGAAAAATAGAAGAAATTAGGAGGCTAATTTCATTGGTCATGACCGTCGTTTTCATTGCATGAAAAAGATGCAGAACTTGTAGGATAGCAATATATGTTTGGTTTGATTGGTTAAAATGTAATTATGTGTGAATGGCAACGTCAACAATAAACAGCTACGACTGTGACAATGATAACTTATAAAGTTAAAACTTTCGAAACCACAAATTAAACGAAAAAAAAAATAAAATAATAATAATAATACTTTTCTCATTTTAATCGAATTATTCATAGTAATTAAAATTGTATGATTTATAATTATGATCTATTAAAGTTGTGCTGTGAATCTATTGTATATAGCCCAAAACAAATGGAAATGGAACTGAAAAAAAAAACGAAAAATGAAATCAAAGCCCATCGCCATAAATAACTAAAAAAAAATAAAAAATTTAATATCATTTCATCCAATAGAAGAATGCCGATTCAGGCGCCACAATGGACAGAGTTTCTGTCTTGTCCGATATGCTGCCATAAGTTTGCAGTGAAACTTCGTCCTCCAGTTAGTTTAGGATGTGGTCACACAATATGTAAAACATGTTTAGCGAATTTACATAGAAAACAATGCCCATTTGACCAAGTAAGTAAACAATATTTTTTTATTGAGTATTATACGTATGTGCTACGTTTGAATATTATTATTGATTCTTCCAAAATCCTTTTTTTAATTTTTGTGTTTTGTGTAACAATTTTGACTGAATGTATTTGTTTGTTTTTCTTCTTTTCTTTTCTTGTTCATCTGATCTTATTCTATTTTTTTTTTCTTATCTTCTTCGTTTGTTTCATATCCCATCCCGCAAAAAAAAAAAAACAAACCAAACCAAACCAAACCAAACCAAACCAAATGGATTGTCCAATACCAAAGGCTGCAATAATCACAGACTTAGATAATTTACCAATAAATAATGCACTTTTACAATTAGTGAATAATAACAATTCAACGCAAAATGAGTCAACTTCCTCGAATGCAACAGATACCTGTCACATAACATCAACAACAACAACAACAACAGCAGCATCAGCAATACCAACATTTACATCAACAACCAGCATAAATGCATCAACGCAAGACTCATCATTGAATAATAATAATTCATCATCATTAGGAGGTGGTTTAATAGCAAATAATGATACCGAACCATTATCGGGTAGTGTTAAAAAATTGAGTGCCGATCAACTCAATTGTTATAGCATTTCAAAAAAGTGCATCGAAGATTTGGCATTGTATTTAAAACCATTTAATAATGGTAATGTAACGAGTTTATTATCACGGCCAATGCAACGAAAATTGGTCACATTGATCAATTGTCAATTGGTAGAGAAGGAGGGCCGAAGTCGTGCCCAACGGGCGGCTCGTTCATTAGGCGAACGAACTGTTACCGAATTGATTTTGCAACATCAAAATCCGCAACAATTGAGCGCCAATTTATGGGCGGCAGTTCGAGCTCGTGGTTGTCAATTTTTAGGTCCTGCTATGCAGGAAGAAGTACTTAAATTAGTGTTATTAGCATTGGAAGATGGTTCGGCATTATCACGTAAAGTGTTAGTTATGTTTGTTGTACAGCGCCTTGAGCCACATTTTCCACAAGCATCAAAAACAAGCATCGGTCATGTTGTACAATTATTGTATCGGGCAAGCTGTTTTAAAGTATCAAAACGTGAAGGTGATTCATCGTTAATGCAATTAAAAGAAGAATTTCGAACATATGAGGCATTGAGACGTGAACATGATGCACAAATTGTTCAAATAGCTACCGAAGCCGGACTTCGCATTGCACCCGATCAATGGTCTGCATTATTATATGGTGATACCGGTCATAAATCTCATATGCAAAGCATTATTGATAAATTACAAACACCACAATCATTTGCTCAATCAGTTCAAGAATTGGTTATTGCATTACAACGTACCAATGATCCGGCCAATGTGGCTGAATTACGTGCCCATTTAAAGCAATTAACAAATATTGATCCAACAGCCGAAAATAGTACACCCACATGGCAGGAATTGGCTGCGTCACTTGAGGCCGTCAAACAAGTTGTTATTGGTTTAGTTGAATTTGTTCAACATCATGGCAATCGAAAAATTCAAGATACTGGCTATGTTGCACATAATAGCAAATATAAAATAAGTATGTGCCGTGATTTAGCTATGAGAGCTATATGTCCGCGTGGCACCAGTTGCACATTTGCTCATTCAGAGGATGAATTGGAAAAATATCGGGCGAAAAATCGTAAATTACATGCCAAAACACCAATTCTAAATGCAAACAGCAATAATAATAATAATAATAATAATAATATAAATAGTAGTGGAATTGGTACAATTGGTACAACAGGTACAACCGATTCAATTGATTATTCAACCGATCATAGTCACAATAGTGCATATACATCGAATGAAGATGTATCACAGCAACGACATAGCACCGGCAATAGTGAAAAATCCACAAAACTACCTCTTAAATCTCTTCCGGGTCGGATGACACAGTCTCAATACGAACATGGGATTTATCAAAAGTCATCATCCAATCCAATGTTACAAAATCATCATCAACAGCAACAGCAACAGCAACAGCAACAACAGTCACAGCAACAAACGATGAAAGGAACCCAAATGCAAATATGCAAAGCATCGAACTCATTACATCCACAATATGAGCCAAAAACTCAACGACGTTCCTTCAATGCACAACAAAACCAAAATTATTCAATTTCTCCGATGATACCACCGCAACCACCTCCACTGCCCTCAGTTCAATCGCATATTTATAGTGGCAGCAATCAGGAAAATCGATCTCAGATGGATTCCATGAATTCAAGACATTTTACACAGCAACATAAATACCAACAACAACAACAACAACAACAGTCGACACCGCAGCAACCAATGATGTACTCACCTACCAATTATTCCCAATCGCATGCATCCAACAATTATAATATGAATGATGCCTACAACAAATCATATTCTATGAAGGCATCAATGTCACCACTGATAAGATCACCACAACATCCAAACAATAAATTAGATCAATTACGATTAGATGATGCAACAATGCGACCGAATCCAATATACGAACATCAACACCAACAACAAGCAACCGCATCGAATCATTTGAATTCAAATTATCAACCAAATATTCAAATTGCAGCATCAAATAATAATTTTTACAGTGCTGATGCATCATCATCATCATCATCATTGTCCGATCAGCAAATGTATCAAAATTTAGAATTGCGACGACAAGAAATCATAAAGAAATTGAAACAATACGATTGCTATAAACATGCGGCCACACCACAAACAGTCAATGGAAATGGTAAGAAAATGACAATATTATTATTTCACCATTCAACAACAACAACAACAACAACAATTGACATTTCATTTGGAATTTTTAGCTCATCCGAATCATCAGGCCAAGGGCGATTTGATGAATAACTATTGGAATAATACAATGAATTGTTCAAGTGAAGGTTTACAACAGCAGCAGCAACAACAACAACAACAACAATCAAAATCATCGAATAATAATATTAATCGATCACCGGTTGATTTGGCCTATGTTACAGGCCAAAATAATAGCTCAGAAATGGGACGTGATATATTCGTAAGATCTGATTCAATATTAACTGATGATGATTATGTACCATTTGAAGCGCCAGCTCAAAGTAAATTTGGTCCAATATCACGGATGACAGCAAAAACTGGATTATATTCATCAAACAAAATCGATGATTCATCATCAGCAAATCAATCATTTTTCAATGATACAAATTCCAAAATTCGAATAACAACGGAAAATTCAAATCAACCAAATGTAAATGTAAATGTTACAATAGCGACGGCAACCAATACAAATTCAGTGGATGCATCTGTTTGGCTATATAATAATCTTCAACAAAAAAAACAGCAACACCAAAAGTCTCCAAATTATAATTACCAATCGGCCGAATTGACAACAATGAAGCCAATCTATCATCAATCATCCGAAGCATTAATTAATGAAAATATATCACGAGATGGTAAGTAGTATGAGCCATCTATTTCAATACAATTGGGCTGATAATTCCATTAAAATTTCCACATTTCATTTTCATTTTCATTTTCATTATGAAATATAGGATTTAATAGCATTAGCGGCAATGATGATGAGCAAAATATACTTACAATGGAATTGAAATCAATTGAACAAAAACTTATGGCCAATAATAATGCACCGTTAACCACCGATACGAACAAGGTAATTATCCGATTATTATTATTTATTTCAATATCGGTCGTACGATAATAATCTTTCTGGATTTCAATAAGCAATTTTTCCGAGCAGCAACGAAAATCAATAAATAAATAAATAAATAAATGATGAATAATGTATTACAAAATATAAATATCAATATTCACAGTTCACTGCATCGCAAAATTCAATCGATCAATTGTTGTGGAATTCGGCGGCGGGTGTCGGTGTTCCAGCTAAAAATCAACCGAATCATATGCTCATTAAGTTTTGGAATAATCCAAAGCAATCATCAACATTTTCACCAACACGACCATCGATGCTAACCATTGGCCGAACATCAAAAATAGCGAATCAATCGATTCAAGGTTATCATGACAGTCAACCACAACCAGTTCAGGTATTTATCGAAATATTCAATCGTTTGATTCATTGTCAATTTTTTTTCATTTTTTTTTCAATGTTTCCTTCATGATATGCAATTCCGATGTGAATTTTACGCACGCGTTTAGTTACGCACATTAAGCACAATGTACAAAAAATGTACATAGTCAAAGATGTATGTGCTAGGTGATTATTTAATCAATTCAATTTCATTTTATAGATTGGCTATCAACGGAATAATCATCATCAACCGCAAACCCAATGTAATGACAATGATGCAGTCATTGAGCCAAATGAAATGGACACAAAATTGAATGAAACAACACTAAATCATGATTTTAATAAACAAATCCATAATATTAATAATAACAATATAAATAATAACAGCCACAATAATACAGTTACAAATACGATTACAACACCAAATACAAATATTATGCTAACGCCAACAACAAAAGATTTGGACTGTGGTACCGATACATACGAAGATGGTATTGCTAAAGATATACGCGAATTACAGCGTCGATTAGAATCTGAATTGGAATTGGAGCATGAAAAATTGTGGTCACCCGCTGAAGAAATATCACAAACATAAACAAATAATGAAAATAACAAAATCAAACAACCGAAAAATAAATAAATATGGATAAAATCAAATGTAAAACCAAAAAAAAAAAAATGATCATGATGCGCAAACAGACAGATTGCGCAAGAGATAAACGAGAATGAAAGAGGGAGAGAGAAAGAGAGAAAGAGAGAGAGAGAGAGAGAGAGAGAAGGAGAGAGAGAGACAAATGTACGTTTAATAAATACAACAATAAATCTATTCACACCGATAATGATAATAATGATCACAACAACAGCAACAAAACAACAGCTAACACACATAATATGCGCATGATGAAACAAAAACAAAAAAACAAAACAAAAAACTGAATTTCACGATGGAAATATTTATCATTAAGTTTTTAAAATTCACTGTTTAGCTTTTTACGATGGAATGTTCGACGAATGGTCGATGGAAATGGCAAAGAAAGAGACGACAGGATAAAAAAAAATGAACGAACTCACGCAAAACTGGTATTAAATTTATATATTGGGACAGAATTTAACAAATTTATTTATAAAAATAATAATAATAATAATAATAATAATAATAATAATACTTCTTTTCCATTGCGAATTGTATAAACTTTCGGGTGATACTGGAATTGAATGAATTTCCAATTGACAAATTGATAAAATATGTATAATTGATGAAATGTTGATGCAAATTAATGCGATGATAGATTTTTATTTTCTTCTTTTACTTCTTCTTCTTCTTTTTCGTACATTTTCTGATGTATATATTGAATAATTGTGCTATTTCGGAATAATTGTATTTATTACAATGGCAACCGAAAAAAAAAAAAATGAATAAATTTTTATTTTGAGAAACATTGAGAAGGGCAAAAAAAACTAGAGAACAGCTAACACATACATGTAAAATGATGAATGATAAATGATAAAATGGTTTGCAATGGTATGCAAGAATGGAACACACAATTTTTTTTGTATATTTTGAATTTGATACGGTTTTGTTGTTGGTTGAATTTATAATTTGTTATATGCGTACGCAGTTCGGCCATAATCAATATTGTGTACAGTGTACATAGTTATTTTTGCCACAATTTCTTGACACAATTTAGGTGAAATTTTGTTGTATGTAATGCAAATAACTAAAACAAAACAAAAAAAGAGCGTGACATCGGCGACAGTCGCAAAAATAACTATGTAAATGAAACAAGTTAACAGCATTCAAATAAAATATGCTATCAAAAATGGGAAGCCAAATCAAAGCAAGAAAAAAAAATAAAAATTAAAAAAGTAACAATTTTTTGTTAACGAAGATAAAGCGGAAAAACAAAGTCAAAATCTAATACATATATTTTTACCACAAAAATTTCGATGCGACCAAAAGGCAAAACAAAAATCTATTATTATTTATATAAAAAAACGCTTGTGAAGAAAATAAATAATGTACCGGTTCGAAACGAGAATTAAACGTGAATTTAAATCAAATTTGAATATCGCTTTACAAATACTTTAAAAGTGGCCACACACACACACATACAAACACACAAACACACACACACAAATGCAACATGTTTTGAATGCAGTATTTTATTCTATTTATTTTTAGCCAAGAAATAATAACATTTAATGTCCAGAATGACTGTCTCTCTCCCTCTTGACATGTAATTTTTGAATTAAAAAGCGAAAAATCTCTTGTGTATTGTTCGTTCAATTGCGCGAATCAGTTCCAAATCCGAGCGCATATAATGCCGAAATTCGGAAATTTGCCTTGATCGACTGAAAGTTTTCTGAAGTTTATCCATGTGAATGATTGTAGTTTTTATGAGAAACGTTTTATGGAATGTCATTGATAATTTTTTCTTAATTTTTTTTCCGCTCGAAATATAATTATTATTTATCCGTTCATGTCAGAACAATGAGAATTAATTGTCATTATATCCGATAATGTGCTAAAAATGAAACAAAACCAAATTGATGATAAGCAGGCATATTTTCCCATCGCTAGGCAACGTATGGTATAACTGGATCGATGTGGGGTGATGACTATTTTCGTTTTTTTTTCTTCTTTCCTTTGATATATTTATGGAGAAATGAAATTTTTAAAATAAAATAGTCATCGCAGCACATCGACCCTGTTACATGTTGATGAAAATAATATGAAACATTGAACATTGAATGGAGTAATAAATCAGAACAAAATAATTACAAGCGCAAAATGCGAAATTATTATTGATATTTATTGATTAAAAAATTTTTTTTTTTAAACATCTGTGTGAATTAAGTTTAACATTAAACTTTAATTAATCATAATGACAAATTTTATTTGTTTAGCCATCGCAATTCATTGAAGAATCAACTTCTGGCGTAATATCGAAATAATATTGTTATCGTTCTATTTTATTATGCAAACAAATGTAGATGAAGAAAAAAGTTGATTTTTTTTTCGCTATTCTACTATAACAACAACAATAACAACAACAACAACAACACTAAAAATTCAACAATGAAAACTCAAGACTCGAAATCAACAAAACAAACTTATTAAAAAGAGAGGAGACAAAACAATGATGAATATTTAATTAAAGACATTGCATGAGACCTGTTTTATTCACATTGAATAACAAGTATATGGCGACCGCATAACATATAATAATACATTTTATGAATAAATATCGAAACAAATAATTGTTTTCAATTTTTTTTTTTTTTTTTTTTTTATTATTCGAGAAGTGAAAAGAAAAAGAGCTGAAAATACACGAAAACTATGTTTGTTATTGTACTGTTTATCAAATATCATATTATTGTGAAAGAATCCAGAAAATCTGAAACATAAAAATTATTTAAGATCCATCTTAAATTGAAGCGGCCATTGGACATTGATCATATGATGAGATGACAGAGGATTGTTACCTTTCACAATTCTTATGTGAAAAACAATTTTTTTCTGATCAATCAAATGTCCTTATCCAAATTAATTGAGTAAATTCGAAAGTAAATGCGTTTTAAAAATATAAAATTGTCTCGAATAGCATGGCATTTATTCAAGGCAAAGGACCACTCAACTTCAAAAATGAAATAAATGATGAATTAAAGTTCGAGTGAAAAAAATAAAATAAAATGTGTGATTAAAGGCGATAAGCAACTGGAATGATAATAATGTTATCGTGAGAATGGCATCAAATTGACGATCGATCAAAATTATTTCACCTTTTGAAGGTAACAATACAAAAGACTTATTTATGTGTGTGTAAAAATATCAAGTTAAAAGAAAATGAAACGAGATTGAAAACATTCGGAACAATTCTATTTTAAAATGATAAATGTGATTTATAGTCAATGAAAATGTGCTCGCTATTCAAAATGTGCAGTATTTTGGGACTTTTGTTTCCATGTCATTATTTTAGATTAATGCATAATCATGAGCATTCAGGGCTCAATGGGTTCAGTGTCATGGTGCAATTCACCATTTTCGCCGTTCACACGAACCCATTGACAAATGATATGATTTAAAAAAAAAAGAAAAAAAACTGAAAAATTGGAACTCAATAATTTTGGTTTCCAAATGCTTTTGTTTCGAATTGACTTAACAAAGCAGAATCAGCCGCAATTCAGCTAAAGCAGTTGGACGCCAGTTTAATGCTCGAATGATCAAATAATGATTAATCAACAAAATAATAATAGCCCAAACAAAAATGAGATGAAGAGAAAACAAAATAGAAACATTTGAAGCGCATTTACTGATCGCACCGAATGCCGAATTTGTAAACAATAAAAGATTATACATTCAAATCATTATTATGAAAATACAACAGTTAACATATTCAAAATGTGTACAGGATATTTTTCTGGATACAAAAAAAAAA
>GL501517.1:1359125-1370855 GCA_000149185.1 Mayetiola destructor
AGTTTCTTGGCAGTGTATTTTCAAGATAAAATCAATCGCTATCGAATCACTCCATCGCTTTCTATGATATTCTTTTTTCTATCGATAGCAACAATTGAACCGATTTCATGTTCTGCAATTGCCCGAATCATGAAATATTATTTTAAAAAGCAATAACCTTTGCAGCCTGTGCAAATGCTTGAGATTCACACAATTTCATTTAATAGCTCATAAAATAGTCAAAATCCATTCGATGGCAAATGCATTAAAATTTCATATGAAAAAGCTTCTATATGGTTACCTTCCTTTGTTCTTGGGAACACATTTGAATGCAGATTTTTCAACAATAACAAAAAATAAATAAAATATAATGTGAATATCGAATAATTCAAAGGCGAAAACAGTATGAAAATGGTTGCTTTGATATAATCAATATCCAACAATATTCCAGGTGTAATGGAAACCTATGGTTCAAACATTTCCATTCTACCGTGACATGAATATTTCATAAATCTTCTGAAGCATACACGACCGTTTCTGTTTTCATTTATTTATTATTAATTTTTTTTTTCTTCTTCTTCTTCTTCTATTCTTGCAAAATTCCGTCAGAATATTTGCTGAAACAATTGAATATTAATGCGATTTGCAACCGATTATTTTGCATTAGTTATGCTTTGTTTTGGGCAAGCTTCATGTGATCTCATTTGAAAGATTTTCGTAATTAAATTTCTTCCACTTAACAGTGAAAATCGTCCTACACACTTAAATACTAAACTTTTAATTGCTGTTCATTTAACCATTTCAAGTGTGCCGTTTTGTCTTATGGCGAATGGAGAACGAAATGAAAAAAAAATGAGAGGTGAAAAAAAAACAAACAGAAACATTATCATTATTATGAATATACGCACGTAACCAAACGAAATAACCATCAACAACAAAGTCAATGAAAAAAAAAAATTTGTTGCTGAAGTTATTTAGCTGGACCCATTTTTGTGTCTAAAGAATTTTTTTTCAACTGTATTTCTGTTTGCGATACCGGTTTTATCACATATCTATATGTATTTATACATATTTTTATTTTTATTTTTATTTCCCACTTGGGTCACAACAAACCCAGAAATGACCAATACAGTCGAAATAATATAATATGAAACTCCTCTAAATAATCTTCTGTTTTGTTCAATTTGCGAAAATCGACGTACAATTTGCCTGGGTGCCGACTGCTCACAATGAATAGAAGACAAAAAAAAAACTCCTTTTTTCCGAAAATAGCAGCCTATTGAGATCGCCATATGCGTAATAAAAAGCCGGTTTTAAATTTTAATTCAAATGCATCCACACACACACACACACACACACACACACACACACACACACAACTATTCGTTTGTTTATTCGTAAGCTGTTGCTTTTTGATTAATCAAAAGTCAACATTTAACAAAAATAATAACAATTTATAATTGCGAAAAACATTGCTACCATGTTATCTGCTCTCATTCACGGCCAAATTTCTTAATCCATACAATGTAATCGCATGTCTCATTCAATTTATAAATGGACGGTTTTGTCAAAAAGAAAAAAGAAAAAGAAACAACGTAGCCATTATCCAGGATGAGCGACAAAAGTGTGCTCACACATAGAGAAATGAATTAAACAATATGTAATCGTAATTAATTCGTACATACGAAAAAAAGAAAAGAAAAACCAAAACATAATAATATTTTAATGATGAGAATGTAGAATGTACGCAATGGGGACTGAATGCTGATGATATTTTTTTCTCTCTCAATTGAATAAATGGTGGGCATTCCGAATCTACTCTGTATACATTGCTGGCTCATTTATCAAACTAATTTCATATTAGAATTCGATCGAAAATGCAAAAGTCACCAATGATTCGAATGGGGAACAAAAAAAAACAAACTACAATGTTATTAATGTCAATGTTGATCGTTGATCACGTTTTTTTTTTAATTTTTATTTTTATTAAAGTTCAAATCAAATGCAATGCAACGCATTACCTCAGTTCAATATATTTACGAAAAAAGAGGCGATTTTACCTTTTAATTGTTCCATTCGACGATTCGATGATTAATATTCGCCAAACAGAGCCAATGAAATGGAAACAGAATTAAATCGTAAAAATACATTTTAACCTCATTGACATTCTGTTGCGCATGAGAACGCAGAACATAAGGCAACTATCATAAATCAGAACGAAAAGCTAAATAAAACATACAGCAAAAGTCCAACTAAATGAAGAACACAACAAAATTGGCTCAACTCTATGTAGCTTAATATTGTGTGAAATTCGTATTTGATTTGCATATGGATTCGAATTTTTGAATTGTTGCCGTTTTTTCAAGAAATTTCATGGCTAAGTGGAAATAAGTATTTCAATTGTGAAATACCTATTATCGATCTTCATCAGAGAAATATTATCTATAAAATATATATATATATATATATATATATATTTATAAAATGTGTGAGTAAGACACGATTTGACGAGTTTAACGAACATGGTAGATTTCACATTATAGATTAATTGAATTCATGTTATTCGAATTATGTGTGTTTCAATTGTTGAATGTTGAAAATTTTCCATCATTTTTCGATATGAGCTTTATTATGTGAAATTGTAAATAAAAATATTTTTCATGAATATTTAATTAATACGTGAACATAGGCCTCCGTTCTATTATTCATTTTTGAATTCGCAAATACTAATCTTATCTTTCCCAAAATATATAACATTAATCCGTTTGTTTGTTAATTTTCGATGATTAGCATTTCACCCAGCATTTGTTCAAAACAGACTGGAGAAATTGTAATAGATCTCCTATATCTCATTGTTCGTTGGTGTTGATTTTTTCATAATTTCTATCTTACACCTGTTGATTGTGAGTCACACTTTGTTTGAGCCGCACAGGACAAAAACGATTATTATTTAAGCGAAAAAAGAAAAATCAAAGTTAACAGAGGATGAATAACGAGTTTATGGTAATGGCACATTCATTAAACGAACGATATATGTTAAATCAGTAAATTTGCTTGGGGCACGTGAAATGACAAACTCCCATCAAAAGCAAAAAACATAATTCAAAAATAAATACAATTAAAATTGTGGATCACACAATTTGCGACCCACGGCTCACAATTCACTCACTCAATCCTGTTTTATTATTTCTTTTATTTTTGTCACTTTTTCTTTTTCTGAAACCAGTTTTGAAATGCAAAACGATAAAAACGAAAACACGAAAAAAAGGCAAAAGAATTGAACGCTGCCTGGTTGTATGTGGGAAAAGTAAAATGAATACGCAATGGGCGTAGTTTTGGGCAAACCATTAAAATTAATGTGTGTCATTAGATTGAATGCGATTCCTCCTAATTTTATAAATTAATCAATATAAATGTATTTTTAATTTGGCAGGATGAGCCAGTGGTAACAACTGCAACTGGTGCACCAATCGGTGTAAAAGATGCAACACAATCGGTTGGAACACGTGGTCCATTACTTTTACAAGATGTAAATTTCTTAGATGAAATATCCCATTTTGATCGTGAACGCATTCCAGAACGTGTTGTACATGCAAAGGGAGCAGGAGCATTCGGTTATTTTGAAGTAACACATCCAGATATTCAAAAATATTCGGCAGCAAAATTGTTCAATGCCGTTGGTAAGAAAACACCGATTGCCGTTCGATTTTCAACAGTTGGTGGTGAAAGTGGTTCGGCCGATACTGTACGTGATCCACGTGGTTTTGCTGTTAAATTTTATACGGATGATGGTATTTGGGATTTGGTTGGTAATAATACGCCAATCTTTTTCATTCGTGATCCAATTTTGTTTCCAAGTTTTATTCATACACAAAAACGTAATCCGGCTACACATTTAAAAGATGCCGATATGTTTTGGGATTTTATTTCATTGCGTCCGGAATCAACACATCAAACGTTGGTATTATTTTCGGATCGTGGTATTCCAGACGGTTATCGTCATATGAACGGCTATGGATCACATACATTTAAACTGATCAATGATAATGGTGAACCGTCATACTGTAAATTCCATTATAAAACCGATCAAAAAATTAAAAATTTACCAGTTGATCGGGCCAATGAATTGGCTGCTAATGATCCAGACTATAGCATTCGTGATTTGTATAATGCAATTGCCAAAGGCAATTATCCATCATGGACTTTTTACATTCAAATTATGAGCTATGCAGAAGCCGAAAAAGCATCATTCAATCCATTTGATGTGACCAAAGTTTGGCCACATGGTGACTATCCATTGATTCCAGTGGGTAAACTTAAATTGGATCGCAATCCAAACAATTACTTTGCGGAAGTTGAGCAAATCGCTTTTAGTCCGGCTAATTTGGTACCAGGAATCGAACCATCTCCGGATAAAATGTTACAAGGTACATCAATACTCACCATCCTTTTATATAGTTTGTGTGTGTGTATGTGTGTATTAATAATAAATAATTTTTGGTTTGCATCCATTGACGGCAGGTCGTTTGTTCTCATATTCTGATACGCATCGTCATCGTTTGGGACCAAATCATTTGCAATTGCCAGTCAATTGTCCATATCGTGTATCAGCTAAAAATTATCAACGTGATGGTGCTATGTGCTTTACTGACAATCAAGGTGGCGCACCAAATTATTATCCCAATTCATTTGGCGGTCCAAAGGAATGTGAACGGGCTCGTAAGCTTGCGCCACCAGAACGTGTACATGGTGATGTTTATCGTCATAGCAGCGGCCATGAAGACAACTTCTCACAAGCCAGCATTTTCTATAATCAAGTGTTGTCGGCTGATGAGAAAACCCGTTTGGTCAACAATATTTCAGGACATTTGGCTGATGCATCTCCATTCATTCAAGAACGTACTGTGAAAAATTTCACTCAAGTCAGCAGCGATCTGGGTAGTCGCATTGCAAAAAATCTTAAACTCAAAACAACAGCCAATCTTTAAATCGCTTTGAAATTTGAAATGTCAGCAATATTGATATCTAAATTTAATCGAATGTTCAATGTTCGATATTTTTTTCCTTCTTTTTTTTTAATTCATTAATTTTACTCGATCGAGGGTGTTTTATTTCTTTCGGATTTCTATCTTTGTTACGGGACATTGTTTTAATCCCACAAAATGATTTTCACAATATAAATTATTGTTAGAGCACTGGTGGAATGGTGAGATGAATAAAGCTCATTTTGAAACAAAAAAAGTCATTTTCGTTCTGTGTTTTTTTTTTACTCTTTCAAGTTTATTTGTTACATTTCGGTTGTGCTAGCATTCATTATTTGTATGAGTATTCTTTCGAAAATCGTTGCATTCGTAAAAAGTGGGGAACATTTATTGCTGGGCTAATTTTGCCTTTAAACTTGCTGGCATTTCAGCTGGTGGTGGACGTGGCATACGGAGTGCAACTTTGACAGCATCATAAATGAACCATTGTGCAGCTGTCAATGTACCAATCATTACAATACGTGGAACCAAACCACCCCACAATCCGGACCATCCAAGCTTCTTGGCAACATCCATAGCAGAAGCACCTTTAGCTTGATTCAATTTCGATACAACTGTATCAGCTGGATGTGATACGATAGCACAGAAAATACCGGCAATATAACCTGTTCGACACAAAGAAAGAAGAAAAGAAAAAAAAATAGTATTTTGCATAAAAAAATCATTTGCAACGATCGATATTATGTAATGTGTGCGTGTGAAGCAAGTTCTTTACCAGCGGCAAATGTGACCGCTAATTGTTCGCTTTTGGTGCATTGAGCGCGTGGCTTTGGTACAACGTATCTGCAATTATAAAAAAAACACACACAATAAATTATTAATAATAATTTATAGCCTTTGGTGATTATTTATGATAATGACTCACTGATAGAGCAATTCAAGTGTTTTTTCAAAACTGGCGAATTTCATCATTGTGTATGGAATTTGACGGCACCACAACGGAACTAAACCTTTGTAAAATGCTCCAATACCTTCGGATTGGCTCATTTTTGGTAAAGCTTCGCGTAATGTTTTTGCAAAGCCTGGCATTGTTTGGATACGAACTTTGGCTGCTTCCATTGGTGACAGTGCAATATCAGCAAAGAATTCAGCACTGGCTGATGCAGCCAAATACAATCCCGTACGATACAAATATGCTTGCTCTTCATTTAATGCATTACCATAAAGAACTTTGAACACTTCATATAAACCAAATTTGCATAATCCTTGCATTGAATAGCCAATGAATGTTGGTGCCCAACCTTTGGCCAAACCTTTAACACCTTCTTCGGCCAATGATACACGGAAGCCATTGAATACTGATTTATATTTAGCTGGATCCACTTGCAAACGGCATTTGACCAAATCCAATGGGACAACCATTGTGTGAGTTGAACCGCAAGAAATGACACCACCCAAACCGCACAATAAGAAATAGTGCAATGAACCGAATTCACATGAATCTGATGTTGTGGATAAAATCAAAGCGAAATAAATTATTATTCATTTTTTTTCTTTCTTCAATTTAACAAAATTATAATGAGTTTTTTTTTTTTTGGTTTGAACCTCCTTCAGCTACAGACGCAGCTGCAATTGTTCGGCCAGCAACGAGGTTTTGTGTTGCATTTTCGGCTGGTTCACAATTCACTGTTGTCACAAATGGATTCCGAAATGTTGAGTTTCGTGCGGAGTCCAAAATTGATGCATACATATTGGTTCGTCTGAAAAGATTTAGGTTCAATTGGTCATTCAACCGTTCATTCGAAATATTATTTTTTTTGCATGAGATCGATTGATCTTCATGATGACTTTGACATCGTTTGCAAATGCATGCAATATTACAAACGAATAGTTTTCATTCTAAATTTAGAATATATATTTTTTGACATTCAAAATTAATGACGTTATGAAAACGAATGTTTTCTCTCGCACATTTAACAAATGCATTATTCTCTTTTCTGTTCATCAATTGCCACATCAAAAAATAAAAATAATTAATCCGAAAACAAAATTTCAAAAAAAAAAATTTAAAAAAAAAATCAAATAATAAATAGTAGAATAATTTTGTCAGGTCTACTCACTAATTGGTATCCTTTTTTGTGGGATATATATACTTATATATATATGTATGTATATATAAATTTGTATTTGTAGAGCAAATAATTTCAAAAAGAAAACGTGTGATCACCACAACGCCGCACTAAAAACTAAATTTCAAATTGAAAACTTCTTTAGAATTTTCCTCACATCAATCTTATTTAGTGCAGACGACTTACATTTCCTTCGTACTATCATCAAATTAACCAATACAATGCTAAGATGGGGTTTCAAATGTGCAATCATTGTAACCGAATATCTACACTAGGACTATACGAGTGTCATTTCATTGGCCAATTTCCAAATGATCGATCACCTTCGCAGTGGCTCCTTTTTGTTCAATCGATGTAATGCAAATTATACGGGAATCAGTTTTAAATTTCAAGTATGAATGTTGTCACATGCGTGTAAGTGTGACATTATTTATATTGCTAATTTATACAAATAAACTGTGAAATTGATCCAAATCCTTATCAAATTCAGTCACACAGTCGATTGCCTTTGATTCGATGAATGACAATGACATTTATTACGCAACACGTCGTTCATCAAGGAAGAACTTTGAGACAAGGAAAATAAAATTCTAATTTTAAAACATTCAAACATTTTTCCGAATAGATTTCAATTTCCGAAATCAATCTTTGCAAACATCTATATTGGTGATTGAAAAATGAAAATAATAAAGACATATAGATTAATATCAAATGTAAATAGTATTTGGAACCGGCTGGATTGTAATTCATCAAGCTCACAAAATTGACATTTATGATTTTTTTTTTTTTCATTCAAATAAAAGATGGGCTCAATTATATAGATAAAACGCTGAATGACTGGGCAAAATTTATTTTATTTTCTAAAATAAACTTTTCGATATACATATGATTTTTTTTTTTTTTTTTTTGTTAATTCTATTGTTACGTTTTGGACATTTAACAATTTAATATTCGTATGTAGAAAATTTGGTTGAGTCGATAACATATCGACTTCGGCAGATTTTGGTTTTTCTGAAATTTTGTATCAATATTTTCATCCTATTACTCTATACACTATACATTATACATACATTTATATCAATATCAATATCAATAATAATGATAATTTGTAAGTTATAATTATTATTTATGTCTTTTGGTTTATATTAAAAATCGCTAATTAACTTGCTGCATTTGAATATTGAATACTCATCGAAGTATGTATAACGGATCATGATTTTCTTTGATAAAATACCAATTTATTGCCTAAGCTATGGCGTTATATGTAGACTGGTCACTGGTCACTTGTCACTGATTTGTCAATTTTAAATGTTATCATTGAGTTCCTTTGATCTGGTTTCTGGATGCGTTAGACACAATACTCCCGCAATCACAATTAACACACCACAAATTGTTGTTGGAATGAACCAAGCAATTCCACCCTGAGATTTAAAAAAAAAAGAAATTCACTTCGTTGTTTTCATTCAATATCAATCAAAATTGAAATCAATATTTACCATAAAATCAACAACATAGGGAGCGGCAATTGAACCAACATGTGACATTGTTGAGCTTGTTCCCAAAGCTGAATTACGAATTTGTGTTGGAAACATTTCAGCAGTGTGTAATGTAACTATCGAATAAACGGCACTTATACCAAATCGGCCAGCCATGGCACAAAAGACGATCCAATGTGTATTTTCTAAAAAAAAAATTTCAATTTATTTGATTATTATTATTATGATTGTTATTAAAAATTTCGCCACAATCAATCTCATTACCTTTGGGAATAACGATTAATGTCAACAAAAAGAATCCAGATAATGCAAACAATCCGCATGATGATAGTTTTCGTCCAAAAAATGTTAGTAAAACAATTGAAAGAATATAACTAACAAAATCAACAGCACCAGTTGCTGCCACATAAACGACCCGATTAGCTGCCAAATTATCAGCGTTTAGTGCTGTCAGCATGAAAGAATTTTTGGTCATTATTATTATTATTAATAATAATATTAAAATAATATTAATAAAAAATAGAAAAAAAAAAAAATTACGTGAGCGATACTTACCGGTGACATAATATGAAAGGGCTGTGACACACCAAGTGAAATGACAAATCAATGCCATACGACGAAGACGTGGCGGTCCATATAATGCATGCACTTCTTTGAACATGCCTTGGAAACGGCTTTGTTTCACATTTGAATTTTTGGCCTGAAAATAGAGTCACAAATTTGCTTCAATTAAATGTAAACGATTTGAAAAGAATTTGAAATGTGTGTAATTTGTTGAACTGAAACTTTACTTCTTGTTGTTTTGCTTCAATCATTTTGGGTACTTCTTTTTCACTGAGTTCCATGTCATACTTTTTATGGAATAAAATACGATAGGCTTCATTTTCTCGTCCCTTCATGATCAACCATCTGGGCGATTCAGTGAGAAAACTGAAAATCGAAAAATTGATTGGTGACTTTGGTGAGATTTTGATATGAGAATATCCCGGATAAAAAAAAAGGATAACTTACTAGCAATAGAAGACCAACAAAAATGCAGGAACGGTTAGGGATAATTGAAGATGACGCCACGAATGAATAAAATGGGCTGAAATTGCCAACAATATCATACCAATTGGGTATGACATACTAAATGCAATGCTCATCCATGATCGATGTTTGGTACCAATATTTTCAGTCACTGCAAGCACAATAATTATACTATGTAATACTCAATCATCGGTTAGATTTCAAATTCAATTTTTGATTTACATAATGAGAAGGCTGGATAGAATAGGCCAGATGACGATGATCCTAATAAAACTCTGCCAATCAGGAATAGCCAATACCATGGTGAGAATGTAGTTAATACACTGCCAGTTATATAAAATATTGAACCAATGATAAAAGATGTTTTTCTACCATGTTTATCCGATAGAATGCCAAAACTGGTTGCGCCCAAAAATTTGCCAAGTGAAACAGCTGTTGCAACAGTTGTTCGCCAAAAGCTTTTCTCACAGATTAAATCCCACTGAAAAATTGATGGTGACCAATTTATACAAATTTGATACAAAAAACAAAAAAGAGATGAGAAAAAAAACGTAATGCAATCAAATCATTCACCTCAAGTACAATTGATGTTCCGGGCTCTTGAACATAATGATAAAAATTATTTTGTTTGTCCAAACAGGATATTGAAGCAGGACGTTCCAATGATTGCGTATATGAAATGGCATCCGAATAACTGAGTGCACTTAAGTGAGTGTAATTCCAATTAGAAATTTTACATCCATCGCCAATGCCCTGAGTTCTAAAAATCAGACGAAAAAAATTTCGTTTGAAATTTGATTTGTTTTTTTTTTATTTTTTATTTTGAATATAAATAAAAACCAAGAGATTTTATGATGAATGAAGGTCGCACGGCCAATTTCTATTTATTTTATTCAATTAAATCGATTAACTTACGTTGATGATATTGTTCGCATTTGGTCATCGCTCCAATTTGAATTGATAAGCTCCGGTATAACACACCAATGCTCTTTTGGCGGTTGACCCAAAAACACATACGACGATACATGAAAACCATTCAGGATATTCGGTGTGACGCATAAAAAGAACAATTTCCTGCACATTGTGAAGATGAACCAGACAACACACAAGAACAACAAAAGAACACAACATCAATAATTTTTTGTTATGAATTTTGTTTCAAATGGAAAAAGTAAAAATAAATGAAAAAAAAAAAAAAAAAAACCAAACAAACAGATCAATGCTCATGATGATCATAATAATTGAAAATTAAGTTTGCGAAATGTTCAACAAGTGGAAAATTTATGCCAACGATAAACATACTTAAAGTAGTGGTGGTCACACATTCACACATTACACCATCCAAGTTTCAGTTATTATTAAACTTGAATCAATTGGATAAATGGTTTAAATTTAACCTTTATGAAATTACTTTTGTCATTTAATCAATTTGAAATGAAATCAAAACAATTTGATTGTCATTTTAATTTTCGAAATCGGCCTTTAATTTCACTGACATGTGATTGCATCACTCAGTCAGCATTTGATTCGACAAATTGTTGTAAAAAAAAACACTTTCATGTGAGATAATTGATGCTTGCAAATGAATTTATTGCATTTTTGCTAATTTCATCAATTATTATTATTATTAAATTAAACAAATCAAATCGATTATTATGGTGTTTCACGTTGAACATATCAAATTGCATTATCCAATATGTGTATAATTGAAATCGTTTATACACTGATCCGCTAACAACTAATTGCTGTGAGCTGTGAGAATGCGAGATATGGAGCCATCAACGATTGATAGCTACAAATTGGGAACTGCATTAAATGCACAACAATTTCCACAAATTGTGTTCATTGTTGATCCGGATTCGGATCAATTTAAAACTCATTCAATTGTAATTTGATCTTTTCATTTATAAATAATACAGATAGATAGATTACATCTGATTGCATTTTGCTTCAAAATTTTGACAGAAGATGCTCATAATTATTGCTCAAAAATTGTATTTTTAATACGTGAATAAATTGAATAACAAACAAAAACACACACACACACACACACACACACACACACACACACACACACACACACACACACACACACACACACACACACACACACAA
>GL501517.1:1370931-1408938 GCA_000149185.1 Mayetiola destructor
AACAACACACACACACACACACACACACACACACACACACACACACACACACACACACACACACACACACACACACACACACAAGAAAGTGCTTGAAAAAGACGTCTTACATGCAAAATTTGACGTATTTTACATGGTTTCAGTTACAGTTATATCCAATAAATGTCTTATCATGGAATATTGAATCAGAATATCAATCAATTTTTTACAATGAATTTTGATTTCATGCGAAAAATAAAGGCATTAAGAATAGAAAAAAGAAAAAGAAGAAGAAGAGTTCGAACTTTGCAAGCAGCTACTTATTATCACGCAAACATAGCGATGAACGATTCGTTGGAAAATTGTTTTTCTCTCGTAAGCAAACTGAAACAGAAGAGAAACAAATTGTTTTCAATTTTTTTTAATTGAAATGACCAAATGCAATATTCATTGCCTTCGAAATGAATAAAAATGAATAATTAAATGGTTCAGTTTGTGCTGTTTCAGCTTCAACGCTAAGTAATCGGAGATTTTGGCAAATGAAGAAAAAAAAAATGATTTTGAGCGAATAGTCAGAGTAATTTTATTATTAGCTTGAATGTTTGAAATACCTTTAATTGTTGTTGTTGTTCTTTCGGATTGAACAATAGAATAACAAAATACGAACAAATTGTCACCCGTTATGATTTGCGGTCTAAAAACGTCAAAATATCCTCATGATAAATGAACGCAAAATTTGAACAATAAATAGTCTTATACTGGATCAAAAAAAAAAATCAAGAAAATAGACGTATTTTGTTTATCGGTACACGAGAGATTCCATTGATTTTATTAGATCCGTGAACGGGTAAAAGGATGAGAGAGAGAGAGAGAGCTTATGGTTATCTCTGGTGTTTATTACAAGAATTTGTACCCTATCATAATAGTTATTTATATTGTTTGTGGTTTCTAAGCAAAAAACCTTTTATTTCAATCAAATAATAATGAATAAAATACGAACGAAAAATGAGACTTTTATTTGGTTCTACATATTATATTATTATTCACTAGAAAAATGTGCAATGCCTTTATGAGAAATGGTGGTCAAATCGCACAATGCACTCAGTCAGTCAGTCAGTCAGTCAGTCAGTCAGTCAGTCAGTCATTCAATCTATGATGAACAGTTGCGCGTCAGAACATTTTGTTATTTTTTATTGTTATATATTCTTCAATTGATTGCCAGTTGCAACATTGATTTCCAATTCATGTTTGTTTATTTTCCTGCTTGTTTTTTGCTCTTTTTTGTGTGTGCATTGTGCATGCCGTTTAAATACAATAGTCAAAACATAACACTACATTAAATTAATGAATCAGTCAGTTTAATTTCCATTTCAAATTTCGAAAACAAATGACAATGGCCTTGGCATTCGTTTTTCATCGGTGACGAACAAAACGGTTACATTTTCATTATTTTTCAATAGAGTATTTGTAACGAATGCGCAATATCTATTTACGATGCCATAACAGAATGAGAGATTTGGTATTATCGACAGTGAAAACAACTTAAATCCAACCAATTTCAGTAAATGACAGTATCACACTGATCCTAATAGATACAGTACTTCAAATTAATCACATTAAGCTGCTCCATTTATCATTTATCACATCGTTTCCATCACCATGTGACTTTATTTCACTTGAATAGAGAAATCCACACCATAAAAGATTCATTTTTCGTTAAAATCTATTTATTCAGATGTGAGCAATGAACAGAAGTCCGGGTGTCATTCAATTCAAACGATGCGTTTAATTGTTTTGACTGAGACTGAGAAGCGGGAGGAAAAAATAAAAATCAGAGTTCCAAAACGGTTAAACATTATCTAGCCAATGATAAATGGAATCGTATTGAATAGTAAACCACCATCGGCAATGAACAATTATCATCATTTTAAATGTGCATTTACAAAATTTAAATGCATACTCGTAATGGAGCATCAAGCGACAATTAAACAATATCACATTCATTCACTATTTGAATACAAAACAGAATGATTTTGCTGATTGTTCATTTGGAAGCGGTAACGGACAATGAACAATGGAAAATCGGATCGTATTGTTTATTTAATGTTAATGTAAATTATCGCCGATTTTCAAGTTCATTGAAGTGATTTTCTGGTTTAATGTATGAACACACACACACACCAAACACTGTAAATTGTGTGCATTCATTTGTTTTTTTTTTTTTGTATGACAATTGCAATACGGAACTCCAGATTCCGATAGCTACTGTTCAATTTCTAATTGTTTTTGGCATATTTTTTTTCTTCATATTTTTACTTGTTTTTGCATTTTGAATAGATTTGATGGGATGTCTTTTGAAGCAGTTGAATGAATAGTTTTTAGTTAGTTTAATATGTACGTGTCAAATCCGCATTTTTCGGATGATATTAAGAAGCACAATATTGACCAAAAACTGAAGACAAGAACGTGATTGGAAATTTGAACAGAAATTATATGAATTTGAGAAAGAAAAATCGAAATTGAATCGACTGAATGGCGAAATTGTTCATTTTCTGGCATTATCGAAAGGCGTGTGTGTATTGTATATTGAAAACAGCAAATGTAAATATTCTTGCCCCTCTGCCATCTCCCAATAGGTCTGATTCAATTAATTTACGTTTCATCGTGTGAACGGCTGTTGGGCTTTATCACCTGTTGTCATGTATCGAATCCGACGTAATCACATTCATTTACACCATTTACAATATAATATACGTACGTAATAATAAATTGTACAGTTTTTTTTTTTTTTTAAACTTCTGTATTTTTTTTGTTTTTGTTTGTTTGCTTGTCCACTGTGAGAATTATGAGTGTGAAAATTTTCAATTAGCGGGTAATATTGATAAAAAGCTCATTCATTGTAATTACAATGTATTCAGATGAATTCTAGTGTGTGTAATAACAATGATTATTTATTATTATCGAATTGACAAGTCAAATGATGATCAAAATCTCATTTAGGCAACAACACTTGAAATGAGTCGCAAATATTAAGCAGAACAAAGATGTGAACAAAATTCACTGTAGCATGAAATTATATCCGTTTGAAAAATGGATGTAATAAAAATCGAAAATAAACAAAAAAAAAAAAAATAAGCAATAAAACTATTAGATGGCAAGCAATTGATTATATGATCGCTATTCTTCCAACCAGATATTCAATTGCGATATCATAAACGATTGCCCATAAATCAAAATACATATAAACTTTTTTTTAATATGCATGGGACGACAGTTCGGAAGTCGACAACAATTGCTATGCGAATCGAGTAAACATTTTTGGAATGATTTATATTCCAACGACAAATTGTAGACCAAGGACTTGAGGAAGAACATATTGGCAGATAGACATCAGTAACCTAATTCGTATGTCGATGAATGGGCAGGAACAAAGTCTACCAATCTCAATCAAACCTGAGTACTGAACACACAATTACAAAATACTGATCAGAATAATAATGATCAAAACTTCGGATTCAATTTGTTATTTTTATGGGGTTTTATTGCAAACGAATTAATCGTACGCAATAATAACAATAATAATAATAATAATAATTATAATAATTGTAATCGATTTCGAAGGTTACGGATATTTACTTAAGCTATAATAATTATTTTGCAAGCATGAAAACAAGTGTGGCGCATCTCGATATCGATGTTGATAAGAGTAAAAGTATCGAATCGATTATATTATATCTGTTTGTCATCGACTAATTGTTAAGCAATTCGCAATGAGAGAACATTTTTGATCGAGGGATCTCATTTTGGTGGAGTTTGCGCACAATTTTAATCGCATCGAATCGTGAAGAAAATCATTGCGTCGATTGCGTGAAATTTGTTTCGATTTGTTTTTTTTTTCGCTTAGCTTTGCTTTGCATTTAATTTTCATTGAATTTTTTGTTATTCGACATTTCAATGATTTTATTTCATTGTTTTCTATTTTGTATGTTTTTGCGCTGGTTTTTAAGACATTTTTATTGCCCAACAATTTAAAATCGGAGCTAAATTCATGAAAAATGCAAAATGAGATGAAAACAAAATGTGCACAGCTTATTTCAATAAACTTTATCATTTTATTATGTATCGATAAATAAATTTGGTGCATTAGTTTTCATTTAATTCCATTTCCTGTTCTGTATTTGATCACAAATCATGCGTAAATCTGGTGAAAAAGAATAAAAAGTTGACTCGTTCCGTTGGCCGTTTCATGTGAATCGTGTAGACGTCAAATAAAACGTAAATTTATGCTCAGAAATAAATTCAAAAACTATATCGATTGATCGATCAAACAAAACAGAAGCAACGAAACATTACACGACCTTATTGCGCCTTGTATTCACAAAGTTTTCATTTCAATTTCAAGTAGAATCGGATGAAAACGTGACGCTTTGAAATTCACACGAATTTATAATTATGATTTTCTTTTTCTTTTTTTTAGATTCTCACACTGGAACCTGCTGTTATGTCAATTTCAGGGAATTATGATCACCGGAATATTTTTCTTTTTTTTTCGGAATTATTATTTTCCTGAATTGAAATGCATTTTTGCATCTGATTCATGGATGCTCTGTGGCATTGTCTTTGTTCGAAGAAATAATCGTTAGGAAATTGTTGTTGAGTTGAAATAGACGCTAAAACCCTAAATCAATTCAAGTTAATTGAATCATAGGTGGCTGCTAATTTACAAAATAAACACTTGTATTCCAGCTTAACGAGAGACAACCAGATGAAATGACAATCCACATGAATCATAATGGTAAATTAAATGCACCATGCATAATTACATTTAGATTTGGATCAAAAATTCAGAAACAGCCTATGCAAAGCACATAAAACATATTATTGTGACAAATTCAGATTCCGGTTTATATTTAGAAAGCATTCGAAAGAAGCAACCGCAACAGCAACATAAATCACAACCAACGGATATTTTATCGTTTCGAATAGAAATAAATACAGTTCGAAACGTTGTACACAAAAACGCGTTCACCAAACGTACGAACACTCGACAAAATACACATCTTGGTCGCATGGTTCCTGAATATTTGCGCAAGCTCCGGACTCAACAGTCGACACATTAGAATTTATCTTGTATGTTTGGTGTTTGGTATTTGACACATTAACAAAATCATCGAAAATCCACTGGATTTTACACTTGGATCACATGCGGTTACAACAATTCATTGCAAAATTTATGCAGAATATTTGATCGGATAATTTTTCCTATTCATATGAATTAGAATGAAAGTGGAAACAAAGTAAATAAAGAAACATGTGTTAAATGTATGCGATTGCATTGATGGAATCATCACATGCGTTTCAGTTTCTTTCTTCTTTTTCTCCTTCTTCTTCTTCTTCTTCCTCTTCTCCTCTTTCCTTGTTGCTCAATATGACCAACAATTGGATGCATGTTATGGGTTTTAAGTATCTGTTTTGTGTTTCAGTATTTAAAAAAAGAAAAAAAAATCACTTCACACTGAGAATTCTGGAGTCGTTTTCTTTTTCTCTATTTATTTTTCTTTTCGAAAAGTTTTTGTTTTCAATATTTGTTTGTTTCTTATTTTATTTGAAATTGTATTACCAAACCCATGGTCCGCCACTGCCAGCTTTGGTCAGCTCCTCGTCAACAATTGCTCGAAGATTTTGTTCACTTTTACCTTTTGTTGCTTGGATGTTATTATCATTTTCAGTTCGGTTCATCTTCAATTAATTCAATGTAAATTCAGTCAGGGCAAAATAGTCACTCACAAAATAAACTTCGAAAGATATGATTATTTTCCGGTAGTTTTTTTTTTTTTGGCTTTTCTTTGGTAAACTTGGTATTATTGGCACCAATTATAGAAAATCACATACATTTACACACATTTAGTGAGCCCAAATTTACAACAACAACAACAACAACAACAACAACAAATCGGTTGGGCTTTGATTTCTTTTATTTTTTTTCTTCTCACTATATTCAACAGAAAGATATCCCATCCAAATGTCTATCTTAACCGTAAGTATTAAAGCAAATCTGATTAATAAATAGCACCGTCAATAAATCGCTTTCGTTTTACATTCAACGACGTTCGAAGCACGACTGATACCATTTCATATACTCCGCACCAACAATATATGATCGCTGTACCGAAGAATATTATCGAAACAGCCAGACGCCGTGTATAGAAGGATACCGAAAATGTAGAGAAGAAACAGTAGCAGCAGCAGCAGCAGCAGCAGCAATAGCAACACAAAGTACTGAACTGAATAAATGATTGAATGAAAGATGCGACCGAGATACAAATTGTAGACTGTAAACTACAGACATTCGATACCTTTGTGCTGCTCTTCGTTCTCCGTTCTCCGTTCATTGTTCGATTCAATTCAATTCATTTGAAGGAGCATTATGAATGCGTGAATCGTACCGCATTTTATCGATGAGAACAGCGATGCATTGCTCGTTGCTCATGCATATGTTATTTACAGTTCACTGTTTACTATTCTCCATGTAGCCGCAACATATGTTTGGTACACGCTTTGTCAGTACATCTGTCGATTGTTATACTGTGTCATGTATATCATTTGTCGGCAAGAGTGTGCGTACAAATTACTAAAAGAATTGCAAATTTATTCATTCATATCGACTCGATTTGATCCAAACAATAAATCATTCGAACACTTTCATTGACATGGATCACTAGAAAGCGTTCTCCATCGTTTCGCAAAATTAAAACCTATCAAATGAAACTATTCATGTTGGAAATGTAAAAATTGCACGCTTAAAAGAAACTTGAAGCCAGTATAAATATGAAAAAGCTCTTTTCGGATACGATACTCTATAGTATCAAGTAAATAAAACACCGTTGACGGGCAATGTAAAAATCTAATTCTTTTCAATTTATTTTTCTCTTTTCCAGGCCTTAAAAACGACAGTCAAACAAAGCTATTCTGGGAAAGTTCAGACATACTTTAAACATTTTAATGGGGCATTGGTCACCACTTCAAATGAATTTAAAATATATTTCGGCAAATTGGACATGTGGATTTGTTGCTCGTATTGAACCATTTATACTGCAAAAAAAAAGAGAATGAACATAACAACGAAAAAGAAAAATAAAAAAAATTAAAAAAACAAAAACTTACCAAACATTGACCATGAAATTTCTTTTTGCATGTTTTACACGTGAGTTTTGGTAATTGGCATGTTTCCTGATGAATAACGCTATAGCATACAAAACACTCTTCAATGCCATCGAATTTTTTGTCCAAATTACGTTTCCACAATGATAATCCATCCCAAATGGAACCATTTTGATGTGTTAAAAATATTGATAGTTGCATAACAACAGCACGGGACTGAAGTTTATCGCCAATTTGTTGGCCACAACTCACTTTCATCACACCAAGCGGATAATTCAATGGTAATTGTATGATGAGTTCCATGCGAGCCTCATCTATCGAATAGGTGGCATGTACTTCTCGTGTTGATGCATGCACCGAAATTTGAAATGAATCATTTTTTTTGATTTTATCATTTAATGCCAACAATTGTTGGCTGCACAATTGCGGTGACACAAATACGGTGGTAATTTTGTCGACAAGAGTCTTTTGCCGGGCATTCGATTCATTCCACCAACGTCGAACGCAAGCTGGAAGAATTTTCAATGATTGAACATATACATAACATGCATATCGTTCGTAAGTGAATTCTTTTTCGGCTATTGATTTCCATGAAAGCGGCGCAAAATATGAATTGCCCGCCAATTTAAGGTCTTGATTACGTAAAATTTCCACCGGCATCAGACGAAACAACATTTGAAAGCATGTTTCATCGAAATGCTGCTCTTTCAAATAGGACGCGTACAACGAACGAATTTCAGACGGTGCAATTTCGCAAATATTCAGGATGCAATGCCAAATCATCAAAAATGATATGGATTTCTCTTCGGGAATTTCACTGCAGTCGTCCAGATCATTCAATTTGAAACTGAAAATTTCAACAAAACCAAAAAAAAACATAAGAAAAAAAATAGAACAAATGAAGCCATCGATCTGAAAGAAGATTCAATGAATTTTTGATATTGAATCTTACTCGAATTCATTTATGTATTGTTGAGTCCATTCATTCTGGGCATGCAGAATATCGCTAAACTTTTGAAGTAGATGCAAATCGACACTATTGCTATCTTTCGTAGACTCTAAAAGTCCAGATTTGTCCAGATCTTTGTCGATGAAATATTTGGCCATGTTGTTTATTATTGAGCTGCATGCAACGCGAATGGCATGATGTGTGTGCAACAAATTTTTCAAAGCGAATTGCATTAGATCATCAACGCTGATTTTCGAATCGACTTTGTGCGACACCTGAACATATTTGAAATTCAAATTTTCAATAGATTGGCCAATCATTCCTAAGAAATATTCTTGCCGACTATCGACGATATGCGCTGCAATGAAAATAATTCCAATTTTAAATTGTGCATGATTCACAAACAATTTTTTATGGGTCAACTTACGATCCGATTCGACGAATTTTATGAAACATTTCAATAGAATTAAATTCACATCTTTAGCGAATACTTGTTCCCATTCATCGATCACTTGCAACATTTGCTTTGTTGAACTTTTTTTACGTTCCGATTCAATGAAGGCATTGAATGTCTGTACCATTTTATATATGGTGATCGTAAATGAGGCAATCTAAACCAGAATTTACCAGAAGAAAGAAAAAATCTGTAAATATGTCAAACGATAAATTACGAATTTGAATACCTTTGGTGATTTCCAGTGTCCACTACTTTTGGACAATGTTAAAACCCATGAGCTGATGGCTATGCGAATGAAATCCCAACCTCTTTCGGTGATGTTCTCAGGGAAAAATTGAATAATATCCGTAATCAAATGAATATACTCTTTGATTTGAAGCACATCGTCAATGGAAACCGATGAAATGTCTCTAAAAAATTAAAACAAATAAATCCATGCTATTTTACGTTTCATTTTAGCAATAGCCGCCAAAGCTGAACAACTCACTGATTATACAACAAAAACTCTTTGTTTGTTTTCGATTGAGTATGAAGTTCATCCATTAAATTGATGCATTCGTTAATAACCACTTGATCGCCCATTTCATTCGAATCTGATGAGAAATAGTTTTTAATTAGACACCGTAAACCGATTGCTCGGTAATGTGCCGCAACGGAACCACTGAATATGTTTGCCTCCAATGATATTTGTCGCAATTTCAATCGTGGCGTAAACGTTAGCAATACATTGATGTATTGATTCAAATTTTCGATGCCATTTATTGCTTTTGTTAAATCATTGTGCAATAATATGAGAGAATTTTCCGAGCCTTTATACGGTCCAAATCCTTTCAGAAGTAACAAACTGTTAACAAAAAATGGATCTTCCAATCGCCTTAAATCGGCCACCATTTGTAGAATTCGTTTGCTATTATCATCAGCCGCATGACTCAAAAATGTCGATATCCGATCCAGAAATTGTGATATATTGTGGTGAAGTTTTTCGGACACCTGTGTGAACCAGACAATTGGAACAAAATTCGAAATAAAATTGAAATTTAAGATATGCGAAGAGGAAAAAAAAGCTTAAGATTATACATACATCGAAATGATGAAGAAAACAGTTAAATATACCGCCCACATAAATCGATTCGAAAATTTCTCTATAAATCAAGTCGGACCATTTTTTCAGTAGCATTTCGTGTGGATCACAATAATCTTCAGTGTTCTCTTCATCCGTTTCCTTATCATCATCGTGTTCCGTGTCCTTTCGCTTCAATGGAATAATACACGTTGTTTGAAATATAATGCTAAATTTAAACGTAGCCAATTTAAGCAATGCATACGCATTACGATAAACATCCAGCGACAACAGATTATTGTCCAAATATTTATTAACAACATTTCCTGCGGTCATTCCACCCGTTACCAGTTCGATAAATGTACACGCCCGTAAACATTCTGCCAAATGGGTGTCAAACATTGGCTGTAGACTCCTATAAATTGTTTCAAATATTTTGTCGGCTCGTTGGTATTTGGTGTCGTCATCATTTTCCAAACGTTCAACCGAGCACAATATCAATTTCGAGACAATTAGCGATATCGATTCGATCACATCCATGGCATCATTTTCATTGTTCATCGTTGATTTAATGCATTTTTCGATGCATTCAGAGCAAATTTTCAATAAATTTTCATTCAGTTCGATGTCATTGCTTGATAAAGCATCTTGCCATGATGTTACTGTGGCCCATTGTATATCTTCACTCAAAATCGATAAACGATCCGTTTCCACGCATAATGCAAACAATTTCGTAAATATTTCGTCACGAATGTTTTGCGTTTTTTCATCATTGCAAAACAATGGCATTATCTGAACCAGAAAACTAACGCAAGCCTCAAGAACGTTTGCCGTTACCGTTTTATCGCAAATCAAATCACATATTATTTTTATAATTATGCAACATGTTTTGTCATCGATCATCATGTCACCACTTTCATTTTGTATAAAACATTTATGCAATAAATTGATGCATTCATTTGTATTCCAAGTGCAAATGTTTTCGGCATTTTTCAATATTTGTTTGGTAACCAATGGATGTGAAATTAAATGTATAGCCTCTGGATCTGTGCACAATGGATGACTCAATATTCTGGACAATGTCCAATTTTTGACATCATCATTCGGGAATTTGATTAAATTGTTTAACAATTTTGATTTTTCCATAGATGTTAAATGTGGATACAGCATTAATGTTATGTCTAATACGTTTATCGAACGGATATCCTTTAATAGAAGCCAACTCGCAAATTTATCGTATAATTTCATAATATTATCCGTCGATCCAGCCAATTGTTCATAAAATGCTGTTGTTTTGCCAAATTGTTGCATCAAATTAAGCAACGATTCCACAAATGTGTCACAAACACCATCCGAAGTCTTTTTAATAAAAAATTGACAAAGTTTTGCGACTAAACTATTGAGTTCTTGACCAAAATAGTACATTGGCTTGCCAATTGATTTGATTTCATTGGATTTGTTAGCGTCTTCATCTATCGGACCATCCACAAATCTCACTTTCGCAGTGTTAGCCAGTTTGTTTGTAACATCTGTTGATTTGATGGACAAATGATGCACCAAATCCATGACAATATTCAATTTGGCGGTTATTTGTTGATCGTCGGTCGATTCTTTGAATGCCGATTCAATTGTTGTAAACAAT
This sequence comes from Mayetiola destructor, assembly GCA_000149185.1. NCBI lineage: Eukaryota > Metazoa > Arthropoda > Insecta > Diptera > Cecidomyiidae > Mayetiola > Mayetiola destructor. Next base: position 1,382,180 of record GL501517.1, read on the forward strand.
TCGGACCAAAAATAATTTAACAAATCATTATAGACGGTATTGCGGCCACTGTTGTCTTTAAGAAATTTAATCAATGCTACCAAATGAATGCATACATGTTTAGCATTATTGACATTCGATTGCACTAAAATATAAGAAATGACATCGATGACGTGATTTTTCATTAATTCCAAATTGAATTGTCGTGACACGTCCGTATCGGAACCAGAGCTATCGTTATCATGCGGAGCAATTTGAAGCTGAATCAATACATAGCGTAAACATTCAAAATAGCTTGATGATATTGCGGTTACATCAGATCGATTATACAATTGGTTACTGAGCTTTGCACACAGTCCCATATTGAAATGTTCGAAAAAATCTCGATAAAATTTCAATGTTTTGTCACCTAATGTTTCATGATTCAAATTCGATAGCAGCGGCAAAAAGTGTGGATAAATTAATTTTGCATTTCCGTTGCCACCGCTTTTCAAAATTTTCCGTAACTTTGGGATCAATGCTTTTTCTATATTGATGTATGTTGACCTGTAAAATGAAATTTAAATAGCTCAAATAATGCGAACGAAAGAAATTTTATTATTGATGGCAATGGTTAAAATGTTCAAATTTTACCAATTTTGTATTTGTTGCATTGATAAAAGTGCAGCTGTCCACGAATGTGCAATTACAACAGCTTCACATTCATCTAAACTTTGAATGGCAGCCGTTGCGATTTGCCGCTCAAAATTCGTTAAATCCAATGGAGACTGTAACAAGGCACAGATGGCACCAAACCAAGCGGCTCGAATATTTGGATTTTTATGCTTTTGATAAGACCAAAATTTACCATTTTCCAGCAGTGTGATATTTTTGTTGGACACCTCCTGAATATGTTCTGGCAATATTTTCGATAAATAAAGCTCATAACCATGCAAACTACATATTAAAACACGCTGATATTTTGCTTCACATTCTTCAGGCGTATTTGATCTAAACAAAACAAAACAAAATCATCAGTGTGTACATTGGACATTCATTTGGTTACGGTTGGCAATTATTATTTTTCCGCGATGAAACACTTACTGTGGATTTGATAATGTGGCAGCCGTATGCACAATTAAATTTTTCGTAATGTAATCAAGAATTTCATTTTGGCAAAAAGCAAGAACATCTTGCATTCGTTGAGCTGGAAATGTTAATTGAAAAGATTGCACAGCAATGCTAGCGGCTGGTGCGTATGTGTCATATTGACTAGTTATCCATGCCGGTGTAATTTGTTTTAAATATGGTGCAATATTTTTTCCTGCATGTCGCATTAGTGTTAGTTGAGCTTGTTGTGCTGCTTCACGAACGCGATGCTCCACATCAGTCGATAAATTGTTATACAATCGAGGCCAAAATGGTAGAATCGATTTGATGGTGTTAAGCTTTGTTTTCGAAAGTAATTCATTAAATTCCTCAATGGCCTTGACCTTTGTAATTGGATCTTTTTTCGTCATTTTACGAAAAACCATTTGAAAGCTTGTGTCCAATGTTGGATCCATATCCTCAATGCTACTGGTACCGTTATCGATTGATGAAGCCTCTTGCATGGCCGTAGGTAAAAATCCAAATTGAGCTGCATTTGCAAAACCAACGGCCGTTGGTAAATTGGACGAGGCCAATAATTGAGCTGAACGTCCACTGCTTGATGGCTATAGACCAAAAAAAAATTAACAAATATGTCAAGTATTGTTATTGGATTTAATTAATTGCATGCGTATGCTTCGTCAATCATCACCATATTATTATTATTATTATTATCGAACGACAGCAAGTTTATTTTCGTGGATAAAAAAAATTTTACCTTTGCATTATTTTTGATGCGCTGATGTTTTGTTTTTCCACCCATTTTAAATGATTGTATTTTGCAAATGATAAATAATTTATTTCACGAGGTTTTTCAATATTTAGAATGTTTTTGATGCATAGAATATGTCAAAAACAATAATACATTTCAAATGCCAGCAGAACGTCAGTCCAGAGTTACTCTATACTTTAGGTATATACACGTCAAGTATTTCAATCTTTAAGTAACTTAATGCGTTAAGTATTTGTTTGCATAATTGATTTTTCCTTGAAGAAAAAGGAGTGAAAATGGAAACAAAACGAATTGAGCAAAAAATTGAAGATAATGTGGAAAGAGAAAGAAAAAAGAATGAGGAAAAAACATAAAATTGTTTTCAGTCCTAAGCATAAGCGATTCAGAATTAACGATGACTGATTAATGAATGACCCATATCGATGGGTTTTTTTTATTTCATTGATGGACACTCACAACAATCAGTTTTGGTAAAATTTACTGAAATTTTCCGAAATTAAAGTATTACTTTAAATATAAAGTAAACAAGCTGTGTGTGTGTGTTTGTGTGTGTGTGTGTGTTTGTATCCGAAATTGCAATAGTTGAAAAGAAGAAAAAAAGAAATGACAACAAATGAGACAAAAAAAGATGTCTGTCGTTGTAGTTGTAATTCCAACAGTGAATTCCATATTAAAGCAATTTTATATATGTTGCGCATGAAGGCAAAATTTTCATGCACTGTGGTGAAAGTTTTATTTACAAAACAATACAGTTAATTTCATTTGAAATTCAAACAATTTCCGTCTCGCATTCAAAGTTCAATTAAAATTCAACATTTCCATTGGAATTTTTATCTTTAATGTGAAATGTTTGGGAATTTGTGTTGTTGTTTGTGGCGTCGCTTCTAATTCAACAATTCAACATAGGCAGAGCAATTTCATTTCAGAGAACGAGATCAAGGAACCATTTTTCAAACATCTATTAATAACAACTAAACTAGCAAAATATACTATATTTTGAAAATGAAAAATTTGGAAAACATATGCAGAGTGTGCCTAAATAGGGGCTCTCGGAATATATTTGAAAAATCATCATCGGCTGAGAATCAGTTCACGATCCCCCCAATAAGTGATAACGTCTCATCGTTGGATCGTTTGCCCGAAAAGCTCAGATATGTAACAATGCTCAAAGTAATTATTTCCCATTTCAAATTAATATTTTAATTAATTGGGTCGCATGACTTATTTTGATTGTCACTCAAAAATGAATAAATGGAAAATTGTACAAACATATGGGGTTACCATAATCCATATTGAGTACAAATTAAGTTTCAGTGCTGTTGATTTTCTCAAGGCCGTCAGAGTTTTCAAAAGCTCCATCACTAAAAATAGGCTTTTTAGTGTATTATGCATACTCGAGCATAATTTCAAATGTGGTTTACCATTGTTTTTATATCCTTTTTGGTGACAAAACTGTTCATATGAACGAAATTGAATAATTTCTTGTTTGCTAACAGCGCCCATTCGACTCACATAAATAATGATTCGTTATAAACGAGTCATTTTTTGATCATTCATATAAAATTATTTCTTTCTTTCTTTCTGGTTTTTTTCTTCTTGTTTTTTCTCTTTTCATTTTGTTGTTCAATTGAATAGATTGAGGAATGCGAAAATTTGCCAAAAAGCATGTGTGACTCGTGCATTATACAATTGAATGTGGCATATAATTTGAAAAAGAATGCAATTCAATCGGACATGAAAATTCGCCAATATATGATTGAATATGGTGTTGGTGTCACATCATATACTACATGTAGCATCAATACGGTGTCAGTGATCCATCCAACACCAATGATAATGTCAGCACCGAGCGATTCAAATATTGGATCCTCTTCAATGGCACCAAAATCCACATCAACAGCTACCGATCAACGACCATTTCCTGTACGTCCATTTATAATCAAAGAGGAACCAATCGACTATGAAGTTATGTCCGATATAACCGTTGGCACCGATACATTCGATGATCATCTACAATATAATCGTAATGGTCATACATCAATGAATGCATTACAAAATGATATTAATCAACAACAGCAACAATCCCTAAAGCCTTTGCCATCAAATACAATGGTAGCTGTGAATACAAAATCACTATTGTTGTCGACGCGTGAGGCCAGCGATAATGAATACTTAAGCGCATATATGCCTACACCAGTGTCAAGTTCAAGTGAATCGACTCCAACAACATCATCCACAAAATCGTCAACCAATCAACACAACAAAACCATTTCAAAAACAAACGAAACAAGCTCAACGGCAACCGCACAATCGAACAATACAAATAAAGTGGACACTGAAAAGGATACGGCAAAAGAAATTAAAAAAAAACCAACAAACAATGGAACGAAAGGCCCACGAAAACGGGCTATTACCCAACGCGTAACCCGTCAAGATGGCGAACGGCTTTTAGAGACTCGAACTCGAGGCGGATCGTTTGCCAAAAAAGACTATACATCTTTTTATTTGATGAGGCCGACCACACCCACAGATTTAGTTAAACGGATAAAAATGAAAGATAATAATAAACGGGGTCGCATGAGCATCGGCACATCAAGCGCCAAAGTATCAAGTACAAAGAAGCAGCGAACATTCAGCCCAAAAATGGCTACTAAAAAAAAAAATTAGATTTAAGAAAACGATCAACTCTATGATGGTGCATTTGTTGCATTCATAATTAATACGCATATAAAAAAGGCATGGTTTTAGCTTTAGTTGATATAAAAATATTGAAATATTGACTTATATATTTGTGTCTACAATTACATTGAGATCGTGTATTCATTTCATTGATGATAAATAAGTGTTAGAACAAGTGCATTTCTTTTTTTTTCATCTTCTAATCTTTGCATGAAAAGAAAAAAGGAAACATATACACGTGCGAATTACATGAGCATGGAACAAAATGACAATGGAACAAAAACAAATCATAAAATTATATAATTATTATTATACTTTGAAAAATTTCGTTCATTAATAAATCATTCGAAAAAACACAAACTCGTTCGGACTTTCTAATTGCTAACCACTATCGATCCTGCTGGACCCATATGGGAATATGTCTTCAATTGAAATAACTAAAACAACGTTTTTATATTAATTTTATTTTATTTTATTTTGTTGTTGTTTTTTTTCTCTTTTATTCTTGTCTAAACATACTTCTTTTATCTTATTGTGAAAATGTATACACTTTTGTCGGAGCTCCAAAAATATATGATTGGCGCAAAACTTAAAATTAATAAAGAAAAAAATGACGCATATCTGTTCATAAGTCCCATCACTTTCGGCTATTTCTTTGTTAATTCCTTTTGACAATCGTAGAAAAATAATCATATGTTGGCCACCATCAAAAAAGAAATCTTCAATCAAAATCATCGCCATTTATTCAGTACAGATTTTGACTTATATTTTGATAGCGTCGCTAATCCAAAAGCCATGAGACTCATATACATCTACTTTTTTATTTTCGTTTTTTTTTTCATTTATTTGTTTTTCTTCTTTTGAATTTGATGAACTTTTGATTTGTATTTGTTAAATTTCTATTTGTTTTCCAAAATGTATAAAGTAAATTCAAAATAATTTCAACGAAAAATTGTAATTGTCTCACTTTTCGCCAAAAAAACTTATGCCTCGACGATTTGCGTAATTCATTTGGGTTGTGTTGAATTTTGTATAAGAAAAACATATTTAATTTCGGTTTACATTTCGACGATTCCATTTGAACAAAAACTATGCCGGATATTTCTTCAAATCAATCGGTATACACAATATATTGTTGATTATTATCAAAATCAGGCATTTCCATTTTTACAAATGGTTGCGTTGTAATCGCTGGTGCGTTTCGGTTTGCTCCGCTGTTGTTTCGTCTGCAACATTTTCAAAAATTAAAAAATTCAATTATTCAATGTTTAATGCATAATGCTGTAGTTTTTTTTTTTTTTTTTGAAGTGGTACATACTTAGCGCGAGCATGTGTTAGAATATGTGACTTAAGATTTGTGGATTGGGCGAATTTTTTATTGCACCCATCAAACGGACAAACGTATGGTCGATCACCTGTGTGTATTCTGACATGCGTTCTGCAAATATTTCAAGGAAAAAAAAAAGTTCGTTTAATAATAATTACGGAATTGCAATGATTCGTTATTTTTTGAAATTATTTGTTACCTTAAATTGAAATCCAATGAAAAACGTTTCCCACATCCATCAAACGTGCATTGAAATGGTTTTTCTCCGGTGTGAACCAATTGATGTCGCTTCAATTTAGAACTTTCAACAAAGGCTTTTCCGCATTCGGCACAAACATGTACGCGCGGTCCATGTGTATGTAAATGCTTACGCATGGCCGAATTATCACGAAACATTTTATGGCAATCTTTGTGAGGGCATCCTATAATAAAATAGCATTTAAATAAAACATTATTATTATTATTATTATGATTATTATTATTGAGACCATGCAAAGCAAGCGAATTTTGAATATTATTACCGATTGTACGATCATGTGATTGCTCAATATTGGTACTGTTTGGTCGTTTTGTTTTCGTTTTTTGGCCGGGTCTTGCAAATTCAGCCAATTGCTTTGGATCTGATAAATCCAAACCAGCCACATTGTCTGATGTAATCTTTTGTCCTGTCATATATTCTGTATAATCTGGATCCGGTTCTGGATTCGAACCATCTTCTTCATCTGATGCACCAGATGCCCACATTGTAACACTGAATTCACCTTCCATTGTTTTTATTTGAACCTGTTTTTGTTCCCATCGACGTGGTTTCATTATTGGTTTACGCTCTATACTATCAATTGCTATCAAATCGTCTGGATTTGTTGTTCGAATACGATTCACTGTGCGTTGTTGTTTGACTACAGCTTTTCGCTTACGACTTTGCAACAAAACACTGCCATTCAACCATAAATAAATTTAACCGATTTAGATATTATTATTTTTTTTAATTTTTTTTCAAAACAAAACAAAACATTTCAATTACTTTGAGGGGCCAGGCGATGATTCAATGAATATTTCATTTCCCAATACCGATGGATCATAAACGCACAAAGGAGATCCAGATGCATCCAAAACTTCTTCATGAACAGGCATATCGGATTCGGAATGTAGGATCACTTCTTCTAGACAAAAAATGTGGAAATTCACAAATTAATGACCAATTTTCCACAAGGATTTTTGTTTTTTGTTTTTTTCGTTTTTCAAAACTAAATCATACCATCATCGATATTTTGCAATAGTAATCCTTGTGAGTCATCATTTTCACAGGTAACTTCTTCGTATTGATCATCATCGCCAACTCTAACTTCATAATGATCATATGCTACAACTCCCATATCATTGAACGCTTCATTGTCAACCACTTCAACCATACTCGAATCGATTTCCACTTCACACATAATATCGTTATGGTTCGACATTGTATGATTTTGGCCTAATTTAAGTTTCTGCCTATTTCAAAGCATTAAAACCTTTAGAATTGAAAAAGGACAAAAAATAGCAAAACAAAAAATTAAAATAATTAAATTAAATTAAATTAGAGCATTTTATTGGATATGTAGCTCAATGCACACTTTAAATGTCCTTTTTTGCTAAAAAGGCTTCAAAACAAACGTTAAAAAAAAACATAAATAATATACTATCGTTTCATATTCCGGCCAATGTGAGAGTTTTGCAAAAAAGAAGAAAAATTGCCGTTTATTATTTCTGCATAAATTCAGGATAAATATGAGCATAGTAAACGATACAAACTAATTAAATCATTCAAAATATGAAAACAATGACATCCGAATTATTCAGCAAACGGCAAGTGTGAAAACGTTCAATGTTTCGGTTTTATCCATTTAATTGTTTGAAGCTACTCGTTTCGTTATTATAAGTTACTAATAATAATTATTATGGAAAATGCAAATAAACACCGAACTTAAGCACCAAAATTAGTCGCGAATAATTAAGTAAAATAAAAGAAAACCAAAACTAAAATTAAAACAACAAAAAAAAACAACAACGTTAAACTTACTCACAATCTCGCTATTTGTGTATTGTTTGTATTGTATTTTTCTGTCAACTTTTTTGGACGCTTACAGGGATATACTCTCGTTACGGCATCCGATATTTGATTTTGATACTAAATTTATTTTTTTCTCTATGCCGTATGCGCTTTTTTTTCACGTAAATAGCTATAATGGACAATAGCTCATGTTAAAGCGTATGTAACCAATAACCATAAAATATCATTCGAGTTCACTTTATTTTGTAATAAATTGAATTGTATTTTGATCAACGAAATAATTGATGCGGCAAATGAATTTGTTTTCAAAATTAACGCTAAAATGTTTATAAAATATGTCTGCCGTAAAAAATGGCGTCTGATTTTGGATATTACAAAAAAAAAAATCAAAAATGGACGACAAACACCCGTCAGAGCTGCTTTTCTAATGATTCCACAAGCAAATTCAAAATGGTGGAAAATGGCGTACCATTGAATTTGCTATTGAACCAACGATATTATATATCCATGTATGTTTGACATTCTCACAACATGCATCGGGTAACACAATAAATTGTTTGTGTTTGACTCGAATTTTGGTGTTATCATCGCTTACAATACTGAACGTTCGAATCCAATTTAAAAAAAAAAGAAAAAAAACTTTTTTCAATAATGTGATATTCCGATAATTATTTCGTATTAATCACTATTGAGCTGATGGGAAAGAGAACAATCACGTTCACATCAATGATTTTCGACGAAAAATGAAGATTTTCATTAAATACTAATTATTTGTTATATATAGTGCGCCGGTGCACTGACATTTACTTTAACCACGAGGCATTGTTTACTGTTTACATTGTTGATGATTGATGATGAATGCTAAGATTGATATCGATTTGCTTTATGGACTGAAATCACAGTACTCTGATGGAAGTTTATTTTCTCTGACTCCCTTAAAATTCAATCTGATGAGTCCTGAACAACGTTCCATAAACTGAATTTATTCCTACGGACGAAAAAACAAAAAAGCGAGGCGATTTTCTTGAACCAAACAATTTATTTCCAGGCATATTATGAATTTTGGACGCATCCAAATTATTAAAATTTATGTAAACAGCTGATGTCAAATGTTTAACTAACTAAAGATATTGTGATCGTCGATATTACTTTCGATATTTATTCCTATTTTTATTTTTATCTTTATCTTTATCTTTATCTTTCTTGTGCTTTTTCGACGTTTTTCTCTTCATTTTTTCAATTTTCTTCAATTTTTTCAGTAGATCGCGTTTTTGTCTGGTGCTAAGTGCATTCAAAAATTCAGTTTCGGCTCCCATTTCCTTTTGATTCGTCTCCTCCGGTATTAATTGATGAATGCGATCCGATCGAATAGTTGTTGCACTATTTTTCATAACCAAACCATCTTCTTTCATTTGTTCTTCAAGTGTTCCGATGGACAAACATTCACCAGTTTCAGCTTCTAATTGAATTTTTTTCGCTTCACTCATCGAAATGCTATACATTGTACATTCTTTATCTGTATTAATATGGCCCCATTTGTGACATTTAATACAACGTACATTTCGCACTTGAATACCAAATGGTTGATCACGAATTTCGGTATCACCTTTACAATAGCTTTCTCTGGGCGCATTGTATTTTCGTTGCCATTCAAATTTGTATTCCGGTTCGTTTTCTTCTCTTTCGCGTTCTTTTTGCACTCCTGGTGGTGGTTCATACATAAAATTCATGCTCAATTTATCTTTGCTATCTTTGCTTAGCATCGCTTTATTGTCATGCAAATCTTGCTCCTTTTCATATTGATTTCGTAGTTCTTCCTGTTTCTTTTTGTAGGCCTCGGCTTGCTGTTCAGCCATCCATACCTAAGACAAACATTTTCAACATCGACCATCAAATATTAATAATATGCAATTGAAATAAATTTTTAATAAATAATTTATTTAATATTCCAAAAAAAATTACCCTCTTCAAGTTGTCCCGTGATGCAGGATGGAAGAATTTTTTGCACATATAATTATTAAATCCTTTACCCATGATTTAAATGATTTTTGTTTTCGTACGCTGCACAATAAATTTACTCTTTTTTTTTGTCTACACTGAATTGTTTCTTGCAACACTCTATTCAGAGGTATTAATTGATCATGACGTTTAAAAACGAAACACAATGGCTGACGCATAATTATTATCAATTTGTATCGAAGTACCAGATGTGTGTCAAATTTATTTTCATCATTCTATTACTTCAATTTTACAATGAAATTCTTCAGAATTGATGTTTATTTTACAAATGGATTGAAAATTGATGATGACCGGCAGGATTCAAATTGTATTGAGTATAATTTGCCAATCAATCGCTAAGCTTGATTTTCAAGCTGGAATCACAATAAAGACACATAATGATGACTCCCCAAAAATTTTAAATGAAATTTTATTTTATTTTTCTATTCGTATTTTTTGTAAAAAAAAAATTTTGTTTGAAATTTATTTTAAATGCTCACGGTATGGAGTATGGATCTCAATTCGCCCATGAATTTTCATCCATTTGGATTTGATGAGAACGCTCAATGTTAAATTTTCGAATCGATAAAAATAATTTCACATGTATAAATAAGAAAATATACTTATTTCGTGGTGTCGTTGCTATTATTGGAAGAAAAGTATCCATGATTTATAAAAAAAAAAAAAGAAAAAAGAATGTCAATGTCAGTAATGTAGTCATTAAATAGTAGAAAATAATTCATAACATAGTACAATATCAACAAAATGAATGTAAAAATTACAGCATAAAAAGTTAAATCTATTTTATTGTTTTTATCTTCTCTCCTTGCCATCTCTTTCTTTTTCTATCATCGATTTCTGGTCGATCAAATAATGAAAGTTATGTGTATTGTGTGTGTGTGTTTGTGTGTGTACAATATAAAGGTATAATATGAAGAGCCGCAGAAATTTTAAGATAGAATTGTGGACCACCCCCCCGAAACACTCCAACGCCAGCACCACCACTAAATACGCTATTTAGTGGCGGTCAACAGAAATGATAATTTAAAAGTAGTACATTATTTATGCCCCATTTGCAAGAAAAGAAAGTCAATACAATTAAACTTATAACTTATAATGAAAGAAAAAAAAATTGATTCATATTATAATTCCGTACAAAAACATTATGTGAAAACGGAAAAATGTGAAAACGTAATTATAATTATTATTATCATTATTAATTATTATTATTATTATTATTATTATAATAATTATTATTATTATTATCATTATTAAAATTATTATTATTATTATTATTTTAATAATTATTATTATTATTATTATTTCTATTATTATAATTATTATTATTCTCATTTTTTTCACTCTGGTTTTTTCTTTTTGTTAAAAATATATATAATTTATCGAATGATTCAATTTGTTTATGGATTTTTTTTTCTTTGTTTCTTGTTCTTTTCATTAAAAATCGGGAAATGGATTTTGGGAATTGGATCACTTTTTGCCGCTTTCTGCAAATCGTTCTTCGTAACATAATGTTCTCACAGTTCATGTCCTCTGTTGATAAGGGCTAGAGCGTCGAACTATTTATAAAAGACAAAATTGGTTAAGCCATTAAAACCGTTCTGTTTCCGTAAAATGTGTGTGTTTTTTTGTGTGAATGTTTTGGGTGTGTTGTTTAACATGAGGTCATAAGACAATGAAAAAATTTATAATTTATATTATTGATATAGATATATATGATTTGGTTTGCTATATGAAATCATCTAAAAAGTAAATTGATTCAACTGAATTTTGTGTAAACATAGGCGCAACACAAAACGCAAACCACAACTCCAGAGAAAACCATGAGACACCTGCGTTTTTTTGGTGCAGCTTCAGCAGCAGCTTCGGATTCTTTTTGTTTTCGCTTCATATCTCTGATTTTTTCCTCGATGGCAGACTGACGCTCTTGGCGATTTCTTCTTCTCAATTCATTTGCCGTCGTATTCGCACTAAAAAAATTTTCATTTCAAACATTACAACAAATTGGAAAATTAGTTTTTGCACCAAAAATAAAATTCGAAAAAAAATTGATTGGCATTACCTGTTATCGTTTTGAGATTGGGCTAATTTTTGCGATACATTCGAATCCATGGCCTGATCCATTCCATCCATGGCAAATTCATCTAAATCATTGATGGCTGACGATTTTTTGTATTGTTCGGAATAATCGGAGTCCATTTTTGATGTGAGTTTTTTCGGTGATGGTGGTAATGCTGCATCAAAATTGAAATCGTTATTTTCATTTCGGTATTTAGTATTTCCATTGCCATTCATGTATAGATTATTTTGTTTATTATTTAATTCACTATCATTAAGCGTTATTTCGTTTTCTTGTTCGTTGCTGTATGCATCTTCTGATTTGGAATCTTGATCATATCCGTTGCTGTCATCCGAATCGCTACTTTCAATAAATTCATCGAGGCTATGTATTGATTCAACGGGTATTGGTAACGGTGGTAGTGTTCGTCCACCTTGATGGCCCTGATTATCGTTCAAATGGTCATTGTTTGGTGCCGGCATAGATGGTGGTGTTGTTTGAACTAATGAATCCACACGTGGCGGTGGTAATGGTGGAGCATCGTCATATGAAACAGGAGTCTCTTCATTGTTGACAAATGCCTAAAAAAAAAATAAAAATTGGTGATAAAAATAATTATAGAAATACTTGAGAAAAAAAGAAAAAGAAAATAACATAAAATAGTTACCGGATCGTTGAGATGTTTGATACCCTCAATAATTGCTTGATATGAGAAATAAAGTTGATCGGCTGTCTGGATCAAACCCATGCGAGATCTTCGAAGCTCCAATAATATATCGGAAATGTTGATATTATCTGCACCATTCATTTCAACCAACACCAAACATATGTCAACCAAACAAAATGTTCCGGAACGGCCAATGCCTGCCGAACAATGAACAACTGTTGGGCCAGCATCAGCATCCAATACTCCCGAATCTCGAACTTTTTTCAAAAATTGCAAAAATGCAATCGGTGAACTGGGAACATAAAAGTCAGGCCATGTCGTATAATGAAATTGAATGACTTCACGCGATTCATTCGATTCACCATCAATTAATCGAAATGTTCGTTTCGAAAAATTTGTAAAGTTTTCGCATTTTAAATACTCCACTTTAAGATTAACATCGCTAAATGTCATTATATATTCACTGCCAATACTCTCAGGCCAATATTGATGGCATTTAACTTGACGCTTTTCGATAATTTTATTTAACATCAAAATAGCCGGACACTTTTGTTCCCAGATCATAAGCCAAAAATGGCCAACCGTTTGAGGGAGTGGACCTTGTGTTAAAATATATTTCCTACTGGCTCTTTCCATTCGAACCAAATTTGCATTAATATAGTCTACATTTCCACGGTGTAAAATGATACGTGAATGATCATAGGGATTCACATCTCGATATCGATTCAAACGTCGATTATCTGCTTTATTGCTTTCTTGAACTGTGTATTTTTTCTCTTTAGCTTCCTGTTCGGACTTTTCTTTGATAAGCTAAGTAAATGAGAAAAAAAAAAGAGAAATGGAAAAAACAATTAGCCAATTTCTTGTATTTTGGATCTGTTCAGAACAAATTTGTTTATTGTTTTGTGTGGTTGGCAATCAATTTAGCGTTGATAGAATTGGTGATTTTGTTAACATACTCATGCTATTTAATGCAATTAGCCAACAATCGAACATTCAATTTTACATTCTAACTTGGAGTTGATATACACAAACATGACCAGAGAAACATGAAATGAATATGTGATGATACAACATTCCAAAGTATGTCAAAATTGTCATTTATTTTTTATATATATGTATATATAAGTATATATGCATACAATAGACTATTTTGTCATTGATTCCATTCGTAAAAACACAATATTCTACATGTTTGGCGAATGAACAGCAACAATATCTCGATGTTTCAGGAATAAAACATCAAAATAACAAAACAACTGAAAACATCATTCTTAACGAAACTAAAACTATACAAATACAATTAAATCACCTGAAAAGTCTTCATCCAGCCATTTTTAGAATCTATTTCATTGTATTCGGCCTCGATTTTATTCACTTCCATTTTTATTAATTCACTACAAAACTGATTTTGATAAAAATATGAGCCGCCGCATTCAATGATTACACACAAATATATATATATATATATTTATATATATATGTATAAATATATTGAATTCTTATATATTAAAAAAAAATCGAATAAAACAAACACCATATACGAAGCTTAATGATGATAAAAAAAAACAGAAATGTTTTTGCTTCAAACACAATAAATCATTCTGGATTTTGGATTTTGATTCTATTTTTCTTCGATAAAACTTTAAGTTAAAAATGGTTCACACAAATGTATGTTTTAATGCAAGCTCCTTTGTTTTAAAATAAAAACTATATATATATGTACATGGAATTTATCTTATTATGTTATTGAACGAAATAAATTGAAAATAATTAAAAAATTGTTTTTGAAGATCATTTGATTTAGATCATTTGATAATTTGTTCTTGAATTATGAGGCTTCGACGTCTCCTTCAGAATCTTTCACTATATATATATATATATATATATTCACATGCTTTAATTAATGATGTTCTGTGATGTATTCTAGATTTTATATTTTACACCACGACGCTTTCATGTATTACTTTTTCAGATGTCCAGTCGGCTTTTAGACAAAACACATTCATTATCGTTTTCTGTCAATTACACATATAGATATTTGTATACATATAGATATGTATTTACATACACCAATGCAATCCAAAAAAACCAACCCACTATTACTTCATTTTTGAACCATTTTTTTTAGCTTGTTTTTGAAAAAATAAAAAAAATAAAAAAAAAATTCACTATTATATTCGAATTTTATGAAATAAAAAAATTTAGTCGAGTCAAATCCAAATACAGATTAGAAATATTTCAAGATTCCATTTGCAAACACAAAGTGAAAGCAATTTTATTAATATCGTTGACACTTTCAAATTGATTTCATTCAAAATAAACTACTACGTTATGGTATGTATTCTGGATTTAAATCGTCCAGAGAGATAAATTTTGATTTTTTTTTTTGCTAATGTCTTTTGATGCTGATATTCTTAAATCAAATCCAAATCCAGATGAATTTTGGGCATTTATGCATTGGTTATTTTCATACTTTGATGCATTGGTTATTTTCATGAATAAATCAAAATCCATTATTGGATATTAAATTTTGACATTTGAATGAATGCAGTGTATCGGTATTTGGTGTGAGATGATTGTCAGAGAATTTTACAAGAATTTCACAAGAATTAATACACACAAAATAAATTCGTTATTTCTTAGTTCTCGATCATCTAGGCATTTACATTTCTCCTAATTTGGATCCAATATAACTGAATGTGCATTCAGCAATAGAAGTTTTTTGTGAATAATTAGGAATAGAGCTACAATATAACCTCAAAATCCAGATATTCTGACTAAAATGTTGGCTCACTTGAAACATCAGTGTACATGGTCATCATTGTCCAGATTGCAGCTGATCAACAAATCCAAAACAATTTCCCCATTTCATCAACGAAAGTCACATCTTTGTGATGATTCAAAGAATCGATCAACACCGAATGATACCTCATCAATAGAAAACAAAAAGAGCGAAAACATATCGCCGATTGTGGGCTCTAGATATGATCTGTTCACAGAAGATGGTGCAACAATTATTTTGGACATTGAGGAGGAACGTGAAAGACTTCATACGCAAACAGAATCCGAACCAAATCAAGATGGAAAATGGATAATTCCGAAGCATTTAAGTCAAGAACGTAAGCGATTTGATAATCAAATTCAATTAACATTTACATTTGGATTTTTGATTTTTGTTTTTTTATTGTTGTTTATCAGGTGGAACGACTGGTGTATTTGATATCGATGAATTAGTTAAAGTTCTTAAAAGTGATAATGCAAAAAATGTATGTGTACTGAAGATACCGACTGAATTAAAATATGTTGATTATCTTTGTATTGTCACTGGAAAAAGTTATCGTCATATGACTGCGATGTCAGAATTTGTGCGCAAAATGTACAAAGTTAAGAAACATAAAAAAGATCTATTTCCAAAAATCGAAGGCAAAAATAGTAGAGACTGGATTGCCATGGATTTGGGAAACATTGCGCTGCACATATTATCAGAAGAAACTCGGGACAAATATGATATAGAACAGCTTTGGGCCATCGGAAGTGAATATGATGAACTGACGAATGTCAAAGATACACCATTATTAGAACTATTTAATCAACATATTCAACCGTTAGCTGGATCTTCATTTTATAAAAGGACCAACCAATAAATAAATTTCTCTTCAATATGGAGTTTTGATTTTGTTTAAGAAAAAAAGGAAAAAAAGGAAAAAAAAACGAAAGAAGAATAAATGATTTTTGTTTTATTGGTTCACTGGTCGGTAATCGGCGTGATTTTCATTCAATATACTTTGTGTAATAATAATATAATTAATGAGGTGATTCAGACATCATAAACATCCAGTGATAGAAAAAAGTATTATTTTTTTCGTTTGTTGCTTGAATTGTCAATATAGTGAAGCTAATTGCGGAACGTAAGCTGTGCAGCCGATCCGCCTGCTGTGCATTCCGTCGAATGATTCGTGCCGCTATTCGATCCACTACCTGAATCCCGTGGCTGATTCTGCAAATAATATGAAACGGAAATAAAACATATATATTTTACAAGAAGAAAAAAAAAAGAAGCAAAAAAATCAGTTCAATTCATTGATAATGACCTTTACATGAATTTGATTTTTGAGAATGGCAGCACGTAAAACGAGCATTTTGGTGCGACGACGATATTTTTGAGCAACAGCAATTGCTTTTTCAAATGAACAGCTACGCTGATCCGTATCTCTGGCATACAAAATTTTATTATGAGAATCGATTCGTGCCTGAATTTGACCATCCAATATCAATTGCATTATTTCATTTTCTAATTCGGGTACACTTCGATTGAATGAGGATGCCATTTTAACCATGTCAGCCGACAAATACGGACTAAAATATTGGATAAGAGCACGGCTCCGGATTTGTGTATACAAATTGGATACGTGTGACGCTAAATACATGTCCAACATAAGATTGTCCTTAATTTCATCCAATAATTTCAGACACGATGCATATTTTGATTCATAAAATTTGAAAATGATGTCACGCAATTGTGGCTCGAGCTCAAGGAACAATTTGAACGAACTGCTTGAGATGACATTTTTTTGGATTTCTTTTCGGTCATATGTAGCCAATGCACACAGGCCACCATAAACGGCAACATTATTTGGTGAAATAAATTCCGGTGAATCACAGTGATCAAAATTTGCTTGTAAAAATGATTTGGCCGCATTTTTGTAATTCTTTTTTGCCAAATAAGCAAGACCGGATGCACACTTTAAACGTGTTACGATCGGTTGATTGGCATCTATCAGTCACATGAAATAAGAAAATAATAAAATATCAGAGAATCAATTCAAATTATTTGAAATAATGTAATCATCAATTTTATTTTAAATATATGGACTAAAATGGGCTCATGAGCGCATACCTTCCGAAAAATCCGGTGTACTTTCGGCTTTGGATACATAGCTTTGAACGTGTGACCAATTTTGCAAATATATTGATACTTTGATAACATTTAGGCACATATTAACTACATGTTTACCGCTTGTACAATAATCTCGAGCACGTGAATAACATTTCAAGGCATTTGACAAATCACCACAATTCAAATAATGATCACCCAAATCATCATGACCGCGACGAATGCTCTCTTTGATCGAATTCATTCGATAATTTTTCAAATCATTATCCAATTTTTCCAATTTGTGGGCCGCTTTTTTGGCACGCGCCTCTATCCATGATAAATCAAAGACTGGCATATCTTGTGATGTTGATTGTAGGCTACTGCTAGCAGCAACTGCACCAGCCGCTACATCTGGCAATTGGCCACCATTGATTTGTGCAACCCGACGATGCAATTGCTGATACAGCTGAACATTATAGGTTGACATGACGTATGTGATGGCCATTTTAAGTGCTTCCATGCGCAACGACGGACAATGATCAGCTATGAAAATTAATCGATGGAGTTTTGCCAATCCAATAAACGAATTTGCATAGTAATCCATATCAATGGATGGATTTTCAACAACATATGAATCTTCTTCATTGTTTTCATTGTCTTCGGCCGGTGCATCCACTTGCATTGGTTCAATCGGATTCTAAAACGAAGCAAATAAGAAAATATTCATTCGGCATTCGATAAAACAGTGTTTTGCTGTAATTTCTTTTGTTGGATCTGGACGAATGTATAATTTTTACACATTCCTTTAACCCGAAACTATTGCATCGTTTTTAAAAATTATCTTGTTTTTAATGAGCTCGGGATTAGATTGAAATTTATTCAAAAGCAAAAACTTACCAAATTTTGGAGAGGCATTGCTAAACAATGAATTTTTCTTCTATAAAAATGCTTGATGTTTTATTTGTGACTTTTGCGATTCTTTACGGCAAATTCAATGACGGCAAACCAATCACATCAACCAACTGTCAAAAGTGTCTACATTTGTTTAAGTATAAAGTATTGCATTCAACGCATCTAAAATCTACTACTTCAGCATTATTTTGAATCAGCCGGAAACTGGATGATTTAATTAAGTAGGCCCCTGTTTCCCTTCTTAAATTTTTATTATTTTTATTATTTTCGATAAAATTAACAAAAAAACATGTTTCCTTTTTGAAAAATGATTTGAAATCCAAAAAAAAAAACGTGAAAAATTAGTGTGAGCAGTGAGCAATCATCTCTTTATTATACGCTCGATTACCGAAAAAAAAATTTATGAATTTCGCGGGGAATTTATCGAACTCGAAGAAGAATTTGGAATAGAATCGCGAACCAAGTCCATATCGAAGGCATTGTTCCATACGCTGCATCACTGCGTTGCAAATATTCAGATTCTGGATAATATTCTATAACATGCATTGTTTTGTTCATCATCCAATAAAACGCTTGCATATTGAACTGTGCCTTCAATTCATCGCCGATATTTGTACGAAGTCGTGCGTTATAATCGTTTAGCCATTTTTTCTATTCGAATAAAATTGATTGTTAATATAATTGCACGCAATTAAACGGCCTAAAAGAACCAACCTCTTGCATACTAAGCAATCCTCTATCAATCAAACTGGGCTCAAATGGCACATAACTGACATCACGGAATCCTAAAAATCTTGCACCAGATGGATGTCGCTCGCCAGTGTCGTACACTTCTAATACATTCTTCAATTTGACACCGAATCGACCTTTTTGGTATAGTCCTGGCTCTGTAAATAAAAATGCAAAATACTTTCAATGACATGATTTTTGGAATGTTTTTAGATGACAAGAGGCAATCATATCTACCGTTTGCAAAAAAGTAATTCTCTTCGAACGAGAATTCATTCGGTTCGGTGTATGATATTTTGATTGGTGCTGAAAGAGAAAAAGTTATTTCATTGTAAAAAATTTCAATTTGTAGCAAAATCCATACATTCGATGACACTCAAATATGATCCAATGCCATGACCACTTGTGGACGGATAATCACTGTGCGAATCCCAAACAGAGCTTCTGAAAGAAAGGAATCATATCATTGAAATGCAACGAAATAATGACAATTTCGAAATGTACCTTGCCAGGGCATCAATTTCGGCTGGTTTCAAATTCTCCGGAAATACTAAAGTTGACAGTCGGATTATGGCGCGCAATACATTTGTATACATTTGTTTTTGTTCAAACGTTGGCACACCATAATGAACTTTACCCCGCCAAAAAATAAAAAAATAAAATAAAATAAAATAGATTGTGATTTCACCCAATGGAAAAAATTCAATCATAGTAAAAACTTACGTGTACGTGTAACTTCGGCAGTGCCCTCGATATATTGTCCACCTGAATCAATGATGCAGGTACTGTTGTCCAAGATGATAATATCGGTTTCCGGTACAGTTTCGAAATGTGGTACCGATGCATGTGGCCCGAACGCGACCATTGTTTTGAATGACAAACCACGATTCGACATTATTCCATAGCGTGATCTATCTACATCAGCTGCTGCAGACACCTCAGTGACCGTTTCTTGATTGAGAATCTTGAATCATTTTGAATTTAGATTAAATTTGAATGCATCAAATAATGGAAAAAATATCCGTCCCACTTACTCGTCTTTCAAGTAAAGCAAGTGCATCGCACATAGCAACACCATCCAAAACCTGAGCCCTTCGCATTCCTTTTTGTTCAGTTGGATTTTTTTTGGCACGCATAAATATAACCGGTGATGGTTTTTCAAGAATAGCACTCGGCAAAATGTTACTATAAATGGCTTCAGAAACACCAAGATCGAAAACACAAGTGCCTGGCACCAATATCTTACGCCAATAATGTGAATTCGTCCTCAAATCATTCCAAATGTCATTGTAATCTTTGATTCTAAATGAAAAAAAAAAAGAATATTAATTTCGAAATTGCATCAACTGGAAAACCAATGATTACCTAACACATTCAGATACACATGGCTCAGAATTCAAATGTAAAATGATTCCAAGATCGACTTTCGACTCATCGATATACAGGAATGCCTCCGAAAGTGTTACCAATAGATAGGCCTATTGAGAAAATTCGATTTGCATGTTGAAATGATTCGATTAAATGATAATAATTTTTACTTTGAAAACTGGTGTATACGGAATCTCCTTTCCACGTAAATTCAATAAATATGCTATTTCCGTTAATGACGTCACAATTATAGCCTCACAACTATCCACAGCCAATTTCTTTCGCAATTCTTTTAATTTTAACTCCCATTTTTCGCCAGCATGTTCGAGTGGATGAACTTTAATGATGGCATGATTCTCCGGTGGACGATCAATCCAAACCTTATCAACGAAATTTTCATTGACTTTGATCAATCGGATGTATTTTACTTGTAGCTGCGATTCCCATTCAAGCCAAACTTTATGTGGAACGGTACGTGGATCAACTCCAACCCGTGAATAAGTATCCAATTCGGACTAAAAATTGGCAAATGGCGAATTTAGTGAATTGAAAAAAAAATGTTATTTTTTCAATTGAAAATGATTACCATTAAGTAGGCTGTTATACTCGGTCCCTGTTTGATGGAGAAAATTTTCCAATCACAATTCAATTCAGCATTGGCCTGATCAAAGAATTTTTCGTCTGTCCAGAGAGCCACTGACTTATTGGTTATCTAAGTCATAAAGAAGTGATTTTTGTTTTTTGTTTTTTATTTTTAAATTGTCAAATAATACGATAAATATGAATTAAAACTAACCGCAACATGTGCAACCCTTCCGGTAAATCCTGATATGTATTGAGTTCGTTTATCATGATCGCTCACATATTCATTGAGATGTTCATCCCATGTTGTAACTATATATGCATCGATTTCGGTACCATGAATTGATGTTCTTTTTTTAATTTCATCGCGTATAGCAGTTACACGATGACGTTGATCGCTATGCGGTCGAAACTACAATTCATGAAAAACATTCATATTCAAATAAAAAACTGAAATCATTTTTTTTTATACATTTAAAGATCAGATCATTTGTAATAAATTCTAAACTCACAGGCAATCCGATTCGGCTTTCGCATTTAATACGTTTGATGCCTTCAAAGTGGGCAAATGTTGTGCAAAAGAATGATGAAACTGAAACAATAATTGAGCATTTTAAGAATTAAAATTTCCAAATAATTGTTTTCTTTTTTTTCCAAAAATTTCAAAAGAAATTTCTTTTCTCAAAGAAAAAAGAACATTATAGGAGATTTTTAATTTCCAGTTCATTTTGAAGGGGAAAAAAATTATTTGAAATTTGAGCCCATGTTTTCACATGTCTATATTTTTTTCCAATCCATAATCTATCCATTTAATACGTACATTATTCGTAAAAAGCGTTAGTTATGAGTTTTTTGGCAGTATATCGTGAACAGCAATAATTTATTGTCATATCATAATATGTTGCATCATTATTTGCTTGAAAATTGAACAAATAATATTTGAGGCTCAAAAGATACTTATCAAGGGATATTTATTCCTTGATATCAAATATATATATTCAAATCGTCTTCAGTTTGAATTGTTAATATTCGATTGGAATTGAATTTGTATAATTGTTTAAAGCATGTTTACGTTTCACTGTTCACCGACGCAATTATAACAGAAAAATTATTCGCACGTGCCCATTACAATTGCGTCGGTGAGCAGTAAAACGTGAACATGTTTTGAACAATTATACAAATTTAATTCTGTTATTTGCGTTTTTAAAAATTCACGCTCAAAATTTTGGTAATAGATGACTCCATAACATCAAATAACAATATTGCATGGAATAAGATATTTTTCGAATATTAGGATGTCCCAAAGTAGAAAAATGTCGATAAAATTACATTTTATTTGTCTAATAGCTCCAGTTAATGTAGCATTACTTCTGAACCAAAATATTAAGTTTGTCCATCTATAGCGCAAACGAAAGGAATGGACAGTGTCTTTTCAACACATTTATGTTTTATTATCATTCTATATGAGGTTTTAAGTTATGGCATGAAATCTGGGACAAAGGAGGCATTTTAGCCGTGAAAACGTTCATGTGTCGTATCTTTACAACTAATGCATTTTGGCCACTCGTATTTTGGCTTCTTGCATTTGTTTTGATGCCCAATACGATGGCGCTAACGATTTTTTATGGAATTTTTTTGTCCATTATGGACCGGTAATGGTTAGATTTTGAGCATGTGGCAATTATAATCGCGTCATTGAATAGTTAAACGTAAACATATTTTGCACAATTTTATAAATTTAATTCAAATCGAAAATTATCAATTCGAATTAAATACTATCTGGATGTCGTAATGCTGATATTTGTGTTTGATAGTTTGAAAGGTAAATGGTGTATTTTTTTAGAAAATGGTTGTTCTTTGTGAGACAATTAAAGATGCAAATTAGAGATCTGCATCTGGTTGCATTCAGAGGCTGCCGTCATATTATCATCATTTGCTTTGGTCAGATTGACAATTGGACGAATAATATTTGAGGCTCATCGAATACTTATTAAAATTTAGGATATTTATTCCTTGGTATCTTCAACAATTCCCAAATTTTAATTTCAATTTCGATTCGAATGTTTTTTTTTTCTGATAACCTTGAATTGTCGTTATGCGTTCAATTTCAGATGATTCACATTTCAACCAAGTTTTTAAAATTGTCTCATCAAAAAAAGAACCATTTTCTAGACATATACACATTTAAGCTTTCAAAACAGACATGTTTTTCAGTTTAGAACGCAAATTCGTATAATTATTCAGAACATGTTCACGTTTTACTCTTCACCGAGGCAAATTTTTATTTTTTTGCTATAATCGCGTCAGCGAACAGTAAAACGTAAACATGTATTGGCACGTGCCACCAATAATTGCGTCGGTGATGAGTAAAACATGAATATGTTTTCAACAATTATACAAATTTATTTCTGATATTTGTGTTGGAAAAATTCACACACTTCTTTCCTGAGCTATAATAGTAGTCAAGGTCTTTAGCGCTCTAAAACTTTGCTAAAAAATGCTTCCATAATATCAAATAACAATATTGCATGGAATAAGACATTATTTGAATGATAGGATGTCCTAAAGTTGAAAAATGTTGATAAAAATGCATTTTATTGGTTTGATAGTTCCAGTTAATGCAACATCACTTTCGAACCAATAAAATCAGTTTGTTCATTTATAAGGCAGATAAAAAACATTGATAATCACCTTTTTCAACGCATGTCTGTTTTATTATCTATCTTTATGAGGTTTTAAGCTATGGCACGTTATGTGAGACAAATGAGGCACGTTAGCCGTGAAAACGTTCATGTACCGTATCTTTACAACAAATGCATTCCGGCCACTCATATTTTGGCTTTATGCATTTGTTTTGATGACACCAACACGATGGCAAAAGCGATTTTTATGAAAAATTGTGTCCATTATTGACCTTTACTGGTTAGATTTTGAGCATGTGGCAATTATAATTGCCTCGGTGAATAGTAAAACTTAAACATGTTTTGAATAATTGTATGAATTTGCGTTCGAAACTGAAAAATATGTCTGTTATGAAAGTTTAAATGTGTATTTGTCTAGAAAATGGTTTTTATATTGCGAAACAATTATAGAAATTTAGTTGAAATGTAAATCATTTGGAATGGAGCGTGTTACGTCAATGAAGGGTTATCAAAAGAATACATCCGAATTGAATTTGAAATTTAAATTTGAAGACTTTGTACGAATGTTATCTTTACATTTTGAAATTATAATGAAAATTGAATAGAATTTAACCAAGCTGGAATTTCCCCTCTATAGGTATTGTGAATATTTTACACTTTCGAATTTCGAGTGCAAAAATATGTCGGGTCATCGCATATGTTCTGTTCCTATATGACCCGTCTCTTATAATTCTCAACGAATGTTGCCTCTGCCCAACTTCTATGGATGTGTGCATTTTTTTTTATTGACCAATACGCCTCAAACACACGGTGTGATTCAAAATTGGGTTTGGACAGTTTCACACGAAAAAAGGATCAATATTTCATCAAAAATTTCATTTCATTCATTCAATTCTTATCTTATATTGACTTTCGCACACAAGTATTCGTAAAAACCTCATTCATGACAATTATCATCTTTCGGAACGGATCAAAAAGAATTGATCGTCAGTCATCAACTATAAATTCTTTCGTGTAAAAATCGATACGTTTTCTTGTCTCTGTGTTCACCAATCACAAACTGATACGTAATTCTTTTTCATCATCATCATCGTCATCATCATCAGAGACAACGAACACTCAAATTTTTAATTCAAATCATTTTTCGATGGCAGCTGTAATAATATGTATACATGAAAAATATTGTATCGAATATGGATAAACGTATGAAAAAAATACCACAATATTTATTTATAAATTTGTTTTACTCTTTTTGACTACAGAACAAGTGACGACTACGAATATTTTGATACATATTTTTTGGAATATTCATTCCATATTTTTTCATTCAAAATTTAAATTTTATTTTTTGTGCTCGAAATTTGTCAATGAATGATACTCACACATTTAAATGAGGCTCACAATTATAATAATTAGAACCAAAATTTTTTCGTTTTCATTCCTATATAAACGGTCCCTGTCTGCTTCATCTCCACAATAAAATAATTGTTCAACCATTGAAAACGAAAATGGAGTTAGTTTTGGCGATAATTGTGTGCATTGGTCTTGTAAGTATTTTATTATTATTTATTGATTTTCATGAATATCAAAAAATTTTTCATCAATAAAATATTTGTGAATTTAATTCAGTATACTACCAATGCGCATCCAACACCTGAGGAGTAAGAAAACTGCCTTTTTCAAATTTTTATTTTTTATTTTGCATGAACCTCAAATTACTCAATTCTTTTCTTTTACGGAATTTTCTTCTTCAGGAATAAGCCAACATTTGAACAGCTCATCAGAAGGTAAGTTTGAACTACATATAAAGACTTTCCCCTTTTCTGAAATTTAACTTTTTATAAATATATTATAAGTGTAAAATGATTTTTGCAGAGGCTATGCTTCGGAATTGCGGAATAGAATGTGTCCAAAATATCTTACCCTTCTAAGATGGAACGATTTAAGAAGAGCAGACGAAGTTTTTAAAAAGAAATGCATTGCAGCACTACCAGGAAAGTGAGTTATAATTTCCGTCGATGGATTTGAAAATTAAAATTAAAAACTTGAATAAATTCATTTAGTGGCGGAGTACTTTCTAGTACGGCCGATGAAGCGTTTTACGCTGTTTACAGCCAAATAAAAATCTTGTAAGTTTTTTAATTTGTTTTCAAGTTTAACAAAAAAAAAAAAAAAAAAAAACAATTTTCTCTCAATTTCCTATTCAGTAATAGTGTCGAGAATAGAGTTTAATTTAAAAACCATTTCCTTTTTCAATTTTTATTTTTTATTTTACATGAACCTTAAAAAACTCAGTTCTTTACTTTTATATTGTTTTTTCCTTTAGGCTTCAGCAAGATTATGAACTTTTCCTCGGAATGTGAGTCCAAAGTTTAACCGTTTCCAGAAATTTAACATTTTTTTTTTAAATAAATTATAAGTATTAAAATAATATTTTCAGGGCCAGTTCTTCGCCGAAAGGAAAAATCCACTTGCAAAACTCATTGAGCTATTTATTAGATGCAGACGAAGATTTCAAGGAGAATTGCATTGCAGAATTTGTATCAAAGTAAGTTACAATTTCCGTTGATGGATTTGAAAATTGCCTTTTAAAACTTGAATAAATTCATTTAGATGCGGAAAAAGCAGAAAAAATTTGGATAAAAATAAAAATGATAAGGCAACGTGTAAAGCAGCGTATGATACTCTTGAGAGCCAATTAAAAATCTTGTAAGTTTTTTAATGTTGTTTTCGAAGTTAAAAAAAAAAAAAAAAAAAAAAAAAAAAATTAAAATAAAAAACTATTTTCTCTCAATTATCCATTCAATAATAGTGTCGATGATCTTGATTTAACGAACATGTGAGTATTGTTTCAGTTTCTGCCTAACGATGTCATTTTTTTCTAAAAATTTTAATTGAATGCTTTTTCCGAATGATTTAGCCCTATTCCAAGTAAATATAGTAATATTCTTGAAGATTTCAAAAGTGATTTGCTGTGTAGCAAGTCAAAAGATAATTTTTTTGAAATTC
>GL501517.1:1409731-1443644 GCA_000149185.1 Mayetiola destructor
TGTGTAGCAAGTCAAAAGATAATTTTTTGAAATTCTTCGGAAAATGGTTTAAGATAAAAAAAGCCGATGACGCGGAAATTGCAGATGGGAGTAAAGAAAAAAATAAAAAAACGTGAGTGTAGAATAAGACAAAAACGAATATGAAGATTGAGACAATTATTTGATTTTTATGCTTGTTTCGTTTCTCGAATAGGTCAGAAAATGAAATAACTCGTAAAGCTTTGGTTTCATTGGGGAGCAAGTGAAAAAAAAAACTTAAAACGTTAACGTTCAAAGAATTGCATATATTTGATTTCAAATTGAAAATTGATTATTTTCAGTATGTGTAAGATCTAGCTAAAAAGTCATCATTTGTTTGAAGCTAGGAAAATCCGTCCATTTTAAACTGAATATAGATAAATTTGTTGATTCTAAAACAATATTGAAAATGTAATCCCTATATATAAATAAAAACCAAAAGTTCAAAATCTGTGTGTAATTTGTGACTATACGCTCGCTTTACTCCAGAACTCTCTACAGTCCCCCATAATTGCTTATGCCTATAGATGCCTTCTGTCTTCCCATTGATAATGAGGAAGTTTGGTGTTGGTGGCATTCAAGGATATCTCAGAAAGGATTTGTTATTCTGAATATCCTGAATGTCGAAATGAAATGTTCTAAAAAGTTCCAGATTGTCTCAGAACGTTCAAGTATGCTCGAGAATATACGAAATCGGAAATAACTCCACATGAGGAGTATTCTAGAGGGGAGAGGGGATGGGAAAGAGGCCCTAAAAATAAACAATTGATTGCGATGGTTTCACTTTAACAAACTTTAATAAAAAAAAAGCATTAAAAGTTTATCCAAAAGTTTCAATTTAACTTATAATGCCCTCTAAATGTTCGATTCGAAAATTTGAATTAAATAGCATTCTTTATGAACTTTCTAGGATTTCCAATTGACTTTAAGAGCATCTATTGTATTTTCTGATTTTAAAAACAGAAAGTGAAAATCCCAGCGCAGCGGGATAACGTAGCTTGTTTGAAAACAAATTTTGCGAATAAACGATTATAGCCAAAATGAATGTGGATCCTTATTGGATTTGTCATTCTTTATAAACTTGGCGGAAATAAGTAAGTAAAATTATGATCTATTGAAAAATTGACCTTGAATATAAAAACGAGACTAATTCAGGTAAATCATCGCAGATTACTATCTTCAACCAGAATCAGACCATGTCTTTCAAGCGGTGATGAATCATAATAGGCTCACAAGTGATCATTTAAATTCGTAGTCCTAAAAGAACTATATGTTAGTAATAGAGCATCAAATAAAGCATCAAATAAAGAAAAAATGCCAAATGTCAATTAATGCAAAACAAAATAAATGGTTTTCTCCTTATTTTATAAAACGCTTAAACTTTTTGAGTTGACATGAGGTCTGTAAGTATTATTTTCATATATTTTTTTTTAACTTGAAAACGATCGTTAGGAAACATTTTTTTGTACATTCAGAAATTTGATTCGGAAAGCATAGTCATCGTATTGGCGTTGTATTGATATACTTAATACTACTTTTGAATATATTGATTGAGCACAAACTGTTTTATTTGCTATACGCATGCTCACGGGATAACTGGATTGGCAATTTGATTCGATGGTGAACCACAGAAATATTATATTTAAAATTCCTTCTCTTCAGAGGAAAAATTCGATTGCAACTTTTGTTTGAAATGATCCGCGGTGAATATTTTTTTGAATTCGATAGGAACTATCGAATTGTGCTTGTTCTTTTTTGTCATTTAATGCCAATGATTCTAAATTTCTCAAATGCGAAATGAATTAACGATTTGGAATGAAAAGATTCCGGAATAATGCCTCAATGATGCTGGTCTATACAAAAAATAAATAAATTCCGAAAACAACAAATTTAGTCAAACAATAGACAATAAAACGATGGAATCATTTTGTGGGTAGAAAATAGAAAATGTATAATTTCATATACGATACACGATGCACGATGCACGATACACTTCATTCACTCATACCACCAGTGATACGTTTTTGATCTAATTTTTCTTCAATGGAGCGAATCAAATAACGCACATATTACATCTGGTCTCTTTGATCATTGATCATCTGTGCATTAATAGATTAACACAAACGATCTCATAAGTTTGATGTGTATTTAAACACACATTTGTTTATTTTTCAATGAAACATACAATTGTTTGGCGATCATCATTCAGAATGTAGATTCAAGTTTAATTCAAAATTAGATGGATTTATTTAAATGCGTGGTAATGCCTATTTGTTTGGCAATGAAATTTTTCCTATTTGAATAAACAAATGACAAATACTTGCATCGAAGAACAATTATTTCGTGAAACAAACTTGTTACATTTATAAACTGACTATTATATTACTATTATTATTATATTTTCGTTGGTGATGGAATATCAATGCCCAATATTTGAAAAAAAAGAATTTTTTTTTCTATTTTCATTTCTCATATTTCATACGGTTAACGTGAAACCATCAAATATACAAACCGAATGTGAGTAAAATAATCAATCCGCTGAGTCCAGCCATATTAATGCTCTGCATGAACGATAAACGGCTATTAGCCGTATTTCGATGAGTATTCTGGTCCACAAAAATTCATTCGATTGACAATTGGCCCTGGATAATTGTCTTCTTTCTGAAAAGGATTCCATTACTATTAGATCATGCCGGGAATTTAAGCAAACAAATTTTTTCGAAATTTTGTATCACGTTTCATCACACATTCGTCGATTCAATTCAAACAGGAACATGTTAAAAATGCGGTTAATTGTAACCTGAACACAGCACATAATGTTTGAAAAAGGATAATTATAATTTTATGATTCCAAAAGTTTGATTAGAATGCCGCACTTTACCACACTCCGATGAGAGATTCTTACAACTGAATATTATATCCAAATGAAATAATCGAAAATTAACACTTTTAATCGATTCATATGAAATGTTGAATACATATTTAATTAATTTAGCAAGTGGGTTGCAATTCAATTAAAACATCTGATTGTCTTAAAATTACCTTGGATTAATTTATAGGCGCACTTGTACAGTCAAATGAAACAGTTTTTTCATCGAATGTAAATTGAAATCGAAAAAAAAAGAAGAATTTTGAATTGTGAAACTTATTTTCTCCAGAGCGTAAGAATGTCCCACTTGGATACCCAAAATAGGCACACACTATCCAAATATATCACAAAAATTTAAAAACGATATGTGACAACGAACTTATTTCGATAGGTGATCATATTGAAATACAATAGCGTCACGATCGACCACCAAATACAAAACCGATATCGAACAAGGATTTTCTTTTTCTTTTTTATTCTTTTTGAAGAGAGAGAGAGAGAGAGAGTACTCTGATAAACGCTGATCGGTTCTATTCTCTAAATTTCTTCACTTTTATATTTAGTTTTGTCCTGTTCGGTTAACACACTCTAGAAAAAAATATTCTGATTTTTGAGCGCGTTATTCAACTGTCGCAAGTTATCTGACTAGAAAAAAAAAAACATAAACCAAATGTGTGCAATCAAACGAAGAGAAGAAAAAAAAATATTATGAAACTGAAATCGCACGCGTACACCGGGTACACCAAACTCGAGCAAAACGAGCTATGATCACCATCGCAATGCTGATGCTCTCTACACCTCTATATTTGTCATCAAAATAAAAATATATTTCCTTTTCTACAAATATTCAAATTGTATTTGTGAAATATATTCACGATGAATGCGCTATCAATACTCTGACGGTGAATGAAAATGAATAGTTGCGGGTTTGAAGCGTTTTCGATATGAATTTTTTCTTTTGTTTGTGTTTTTTTTTTTTTCATTTAGATCCATTCAAAAATTGAATGAGCGATTCGGTTGCTGTAAGAATTATGCGTTCCATGAAATTTCTGACGCTTTTCAGAAATAGGGAGAAATGACTTTCGAGATTCACGACAATATGAATTAGGCATTAGTCATCTGTTGTGAACTTTTTCATGGGAAAATGAAATGATCAATTGCATATATCAACACCTGACGGAAATTATGCAATTCAAGCAAATAAATCAATTTAATTTTTTAATCGCCTTTAACAAGGAAAATGAACCAAAATTGATTTCTTTTTTTCCTTCCTCCTACCGATTTAGATTATATTCATCATCCGTTCATTAACCGTTTGTTTTCCTTTACCAAAATCTGCTACGTTTCAAGGAGCTATTCATCTCCATAGAGAGATAGAAATCAGTGGAGAAAAACTTTCAATCTTGACAGAGCATCATCGGTTCAATATTCTTGAAATGGATATTCATCGAAAGGAAAAGGGAAAAAGAAACGACGCTTTGACGTCAATATCTTATCCATTTCTGGGAAAGTATTTTTCCTTTGGACAACAACAACAACAACAAAATTAACAGCAGCAATAGCAACGCACACAATGACGGTACATGTGACACAAAGCATTTAATAGTTGTTGATGCAGACGCATTCCATTAATTTTCACCATAGTTTATCCACCGAAACAAGAACGAAGCAAACAAATAGACAAACAAACAAACATACATGTTGAGCATCATTGGCTTGAAACATAATTAGTATCTTTGGATGGTTTACGATAATAAAACAAAAAAAAACAAAATGAAACAGTTTAACATCAACCAATACAATTGCAATTTTGCTTGTGTACAGTGTCTGTATCACTGTACCAATATACATCACATTGTCGGATGTCGGATGCATTAATGTGCATTCAAACGCAGTAAACATTTATTGGTTAGAAGAGAAGAACAAGATGTAGTAAAATAGCATCAGACGGTTCATTTGGTGTTTGCATTCTGTGTGTATTTGTAAAAATCGTTTACATACAACAAAATCAAAATCATTGTAGTGTTTTGGTGTTGGTGATACGGCTGGCTTTGTTTTCATTGCTTCTCTCATAGATGAGAGTTTCGTCTCATAGAATTTTCTTCTTCTTTTTTCTTTTTTTTTTTTGTATCGTAGTGTTGTTGTGTGTGCGACTCAAGTGTTTGTTTATAGACAAAGAACGAGAAAAAAGAATAAAAGAACTAACAAAAAGTTAGCCGACAAGGGTATTTTGGTCCTGAAACATTGAACGATTCAACAGTAAATATTTTTGCGTCTGTTGAACTGTATGTGTAATACAAAAAACATTGAAGCATCAACATAATTAACGAATAGTTAAAGGAAATACATAAATATTCCATTTGATCAGTTTCAAATTGAATCCGAAAAAATGTCGACTATCGATAGGAAGCTTCTAATTTTAATTTGTGTAGTGATCGGATTCGGTGAGTTGAATGTTTGATTTCATTTTTTTTTGTTTTTTTTTTTGGTTTTGCTTTGGTCATAGGTCACATGCATACACACACACAGTTGATAATCTCAGGATGATGATTTATGTATTTGTATGCCAAATGATTATCTCATATTTTTTTTCCAATTTTGTTTTTGATTTTTGCTATTTCAGCAACATGTGAACCGAATAAAATTATCAAAAGCATATCTCCGACTGCTGTGCGTAGCGTTGGTGATGATGTTGCTCTTACCTGCACCGTTGAAAATCCAGGCGGTTATTCAGTCATTTGGTCGAAAAAAAATAAAGAAAATCCCACCGAATCGTTTGCATTATCTTTTCTAACACAACTCACACTAAAAGATCCTAGATTCAATTTGACGGCAACACCAAACAGTTATTCATTGCATGTAAGGTTTTTTTACGCATTAAATTTCTTTTTTTCTTTTCGTTTTTAAGTACGTTCGTTTGATTATTATTATTATTTGAATTTTGGATATTTGAATTAGATTCGTAATATTGAATATGATGATGCCGCACAATATGAGTGTCAAGTTCTTGTTTCGCAAGGAAATCGAGAAACGGCCGTTGTTGAACTTTTAGTTCGTCATCCGCCAAAGATTTCACAAGTTATTGAAATAATACCGCCGGTCGCTTCGCTTAACGGTTCGGCCGAATTAAAGTGTACAGCTGACGGATATCCAAAGCCATCAATCTCATGGGTTCGTGAAAATAATGAAATGTTACCGTCGGGTGGCCACATTTATAATGGAAGCATTCTTAAAATAACCGAAATTTCGGAACAAGATCGTGGTTTATATTATTGCATTGCTGACAATCACATTGAACCAGCCGATAAACGTCCAGTCAATTTCGAAGTTGAATTTCCACCAAAAATTTTCGTATCACGTCCAAAAGTTGCTCAAGCACTTGGCTTTGATATTGAATTGGAATGTCGAGTCGAAGGTTTTCCATCACCATCAATTATTTGGCTAAGAAATAACCAACAGCTTCAAGATAACAGTGATCAAAGGTAACATTTTTGTTTTTTTTTTTTTTCTTCTGAAATTCAATTTAAATACTTAGAAAAAAGGAATATAAAAATTGAGTTTTATCATTGCAGCATAACAACAACAGCAACGCAAAAATCGATTTCTACATCAATCTTACATGTCATAACCGTTGAAGCCGACCAATTTGGAAACTATACATGCAAGGCTGAAAATAATCTTGGCTCAGCTAACGCAACGGTTCATTTATTCGGTGAGTGAAATTTGAAAAGATTTGTTTGTTTGTTTGTTTGTTTTTTTTCTCCTTTGAATTTGCTACTTATCATTTTATTTATTTTCTTTTTTCATTGTTTTTTCCTTGAAGAATCTTTAGTTGCTGTTTATCCGTGGCAAGCAATCGGTCGAAATTAAATTTCATTTTATGTTCCTTCTCCTCCTCCTCATTTCGATATTATTCGATTTAGTATTCAAGGTGAATGTTGTTCTCGAAATACGAATTGTATTCCGTGTTTGTTGTTTTTTTTTTTATTTTCTCCTATCGTTTAAATGAAAAACATCGAGAGCTAATTTTTTTTTAAATTTTATTTTGATGGATTTCAGAGCAATTCATCCCAAACATAAACTTTTCCGGTCTTCAGAGGAATGCTTCAATCAACCATTTTATTCATAAGAGATTCATCATCGATTTCATAGCAATAATTTTGCTATTGATATTTTTATTATAAATTTTCCGCATTTTTTTTTTCTTGCTCCTCTTTTTATGATACCACTGGAGTTACCACAGCCAAATGCACCATCGCATATTCACACATCGAAATATATATATATATATATATATATATTTTTTATACGCACAGTCAATAATTTGGCATATATTTTTCGACAACAATATTATTGGGCAATTTTTCAAAAAGGGATATTCATTGTTTTTTTTTGTCGCAACCAATCGAAAACTCACAAACCGAAATAATTAAGATTATAATTTATTCAATTTGAGTAAACGTCTCAAACATCAACGGCTCAATCTCTTCTGTTTGTACTTATATATATAAAAAAAGAAACACTTAAAAATGGACAAATCATTCACAAAAGAAAGAAATTCAATACTGGGGACCTCAAGAAAAGTAGATTTTTAATAAATATAGTTTTTTTTTCGAACAACGATTTTGTTTTTATTGAAGTCGTTTTGCCGAATCGAAAATCAACTCATTTCATGCCCAATGTCATTATCATCAAATCAAAAATATAATATTTTTTTGCTCGTATCGATAATAAACTTAAGAATGATTAATTTACATCACATGACAGCGGTGCAAAAAGAGCATACAAACATAGTTCGCGAATGTGAGCAATCAATCGATCAAAAAAAAAACAAAACAAAACAAAAAACTCTGTTGATATCGAAAAAAAAAAATCCGCTCCAAACAAACCCTTTCCAATCGAGTACAATATTTAAAGAGCATCAGTACAAAAGTAGCTTCGGTGTGGCAGTCTTCAACTGCCTTGATAACAACAAACACAAACGCCGAAATCCATTGAATGAAATCCGTTCGATTTAGTTCAAATTGCGATGGAATACTTAACACATTGAACATTCTCATCAATTTAAAATGTTGACACTTTTGATTCGCTTAGGTATGTCATAAAAGCGAGCTTAGTTGACCACGCAAACGATGATGGCGCTACGAACTATAACACACGTGTTAAACAGATATTCAGTCAATTATTGCCTGAAAAAGTATAAAACCGGCATTCGAAATTTTTCTGTGATCAATACAACATCAAAACTGCTAAGCACCATGCCGTCTAAATACGTTGCAGTTGAAAAGGGCACATCAAACTCCACCGACTATCGTGTCTTCATCAGTAAGTGTTAAATATTTTTAGTGCATATTTCGTTTGACGTCAATATTACGAGACACATTTCATGCAATGCCTCCAACACAATGCGAAAATGTAATCAATAAACATGTAATATCATTTGATTGTATGAATTATTTTTTTACTCCAATTTTTTTTTTCAATTTATTCTATAAAGTAAAAGCAAACAAAAAAATAATAATACAATAATTACATAAGTTGGCTGGCTTGAAGTGTCGCTATCGACTGATAGACATATCGCGTTTTGATTTTTTTTTTCTTTTGAATTTCGTACATTTGTAAGGCAAAGAAGAAGCAAAATAAACAAAAACGATGCGATTAAATTGAAATGGTTGATTAGCGGAAATGCATTTGCTTGGTTAATTTTCATTTTTCATTCGAAAATGTTTGACAATTGAGTGTGTGTGTGTGTGTGTGTCTCTTAATTTAATCATTTCATAATTGATTTTGATGTATTGTATTGCAGCAAAGGAGAATGGTGGCGCGATTTCACCATTACATGACATTCCGTTGTTTGCCGATGGTTCAAATAATGTTTATAACATGATTGTCGAAGTTCCACGATGGACAAATGCAAAAATGGAGGTAAATAATTGAATTAATTGAATTGATTCGATCATATAATTTCGATGTTTTGGGAACATCAATTCAAATGTATTTATCCGTTTCATGGAAATTCACTGTAACATTATTTACTTTGGATTAATAAACGAAACGGTAGACCAAAGGTCGACCAACTGTAATAGCCGCACAAATGTAAACAGTTAGTGACGGTACAATGATTGGTTACACTTTATTATTATTTTTTTTAATTGGAAATGTGATAATGATCGAATTAACAAAAAAAAGAAGAAAAGCAAAAAAACAAATGTCCTCTGTCCTTGTAGTGAAAGAAATATATATAATAAACAACAATTGTAAACATGCCACAAAAATATTATAATATAATGTAAACAATATTGCATTTCATAAATAGATTTCATTGGCCGAACCATTGAATCCAATCAAACAAGATGTTAAGAAAGGAAAACTTCGTTTCGTTGCCAATTGTTTTCCACATCATGGCTACATTTGGAATTATGGTGCATTCCCTCAAACATGGGAAAATCCAGAGCATACCGATCCATCAACCGGTTGCAAAGGTGACAATGATCCCATTGATGTTTTAGAAATTGGATCACGCATTGCTGAACGCGGTGAGGTGATTCAAGTTAAAGTACTCGGTATTGTTGCATTAATTGATGAAGGCGAAACCGATTGGAAAGTAATCACAATCGACATTAACGATCCAAAAGCAAATGATCTGAATGATATTGGTGATGTGGACAAACAATTTCCGGGCCTATTAAAGGCAACCATTGAATGGTTTAAGGTTAAAATCAACAGAACAGATAGCATTTTTGTGTTTGCTGGAGAATTACTGTTTATCAATAACAAAAACCAATTTACCCATTTTACAGATTTATAAGATTCCTGATGGAAAGCCAGAAAATGAATTTGCATTCAATGGTGAGGCAAAGAATGCCGCATTCGCAACTGGAATCGTTAATGAAACTCATAGTTTTTGGAAATCGTTGATCAGCAAAGAAGTTGAAAGTGACAAGATTTCATGGTGAATATGGCGCATAAAAATTCGGAACAATGAACAATGAACATGAATTTATAAAGATAACAATTTTTTCTTTTCAGTGCTAATACAACTGTAACTGAATCTCCATTTGTTGTTACACAAAAAGAAGCCGATCAAATATTGGCGTCAGCCAATAATGGCGGTGTTGCTGAACCATTATCCAAAACAAGTATAAATTATCATCTATTTAATGTTTACGCTAAGCTTTGATGCAATTAAATTAATTCTTTAATTCGCAACATTCTCATAATTTCTTCTTTTTTTTTTTAATGTTTTCTTTTTTTTCCATAGTTGACACCTGGCATTTTATCTCTTTGAAGTAATCATATCGTATTAGAGAATCGATCAACCAATTTGCCAATGCGTTCGAGGAAGTGTCTTTGCTTTCAGCTCATGTGGATTTAATGTCTTTTAAAAAGATAATTCATATTTTGAACAACAAAATACTTCAATAAAATAAACTCATATTTCTAGAGTCGCCTGATTTGGAATACGATGATAGTTCAATTTACTTTTAACAATCGTCGTTATACTAATTTATTTTGAATAATAAAAACTCAATAAAATGTTCATAGATGAAACAATTAAAACCGTTTTATTGGGTCGGAATGTTGATTTAGTAATGAATAGCAAGCTTATGGTACTGGTGCCCTCTATGATCCAAAATGCGACGCAATGAAGAATGGAACTTACGGCGTTGAAAAGCGAAGGATATTTGAAGATTGGTACATGGTTTCAGATACATGATCCATAAAATAATTAAATACAAATTTCCAAACTATTATTAACAATTAAAACAAGAAATATGATACTTGCAACGAAATGTAAAGCTCAAATGTCATCATCATTAGAAACTTCTAACGAGCAAAAAAAACCACAAATAGAGCGTATTTTATCCACATTAAGACCATACCCGTACAACCTGACTGGATAATAGCCGATTATTATATTGTAATTATCAATTTATACATATTGATGGTCTCATTCAATCCATCCCTCTCATTGGCTTTATGTGCTTGATGGAAAATTATGCGCATTACCAATCTTTCTGTTATAGACACAAAAATATTTTGTCGAACACTTTTCAATCGTGCGCACTTCAGAAGAAAGACAGACCTACGATTCGTATTGACAATCGCCCCACGAAAACAACACATTTTGTGTTCACATTACCTCAACATAATAAAATTACCCTGGATCCAAAATATCATTTGGTGAGAATTTCAACAAAATTTCTTTCTTTTTTTTTTATAATTTTATTCACAACGAAATGGAAAACAAAGTCTCATTACTTTGTATACGAAGACGATTCATTCACACTTATACAATTTGAATTCCATTTTTCTTTTGGATTGAAAAATTTCATTTAATATGAGAAAAAATATTTTGTTTCAGATGAAATTTGTTTGAAATCAAAATGAATTATATTTGGTTTTTGCTATTGTTGACGTTATTTGCCACGGCAATTATTGCAAAAAAGAAAAAATCGATTTGGATTTTGAGTTCGTTGATAAGGTAACTAAATATTTAAATTTAACATTGTCCATCATCCTGAGGGTGATTTTTGTATGACGATTTTTTTTTTTTACTGTTTTTAAAAATAATCCATTTTTTTTTTTGTCATTACCGAAAATATGTAGTATGAAACGGATATTGAGGCTAGTGAAACGGCCAACAAAAAAAAGCAATGGATTCACGATCCAACAAGTAATTAAAAATATTTGGCAAACAATTGTCATAGATTGTTATTGAGAAAAAAAAAATGTGTATTTCAGGTGACTTGTGTCAACCCCTGAATTGTAAAAAGCGTGAACTTTGCTTGTTGGAAGATGCATTTACAGCTGTATGCGTTCCCAAATCTGCGTTGCACAAACATCGGTAAATTAAATTACAATCGAAATATTTATATTTATAAATTGTGAATGTATTGCCATTTTTTTTTTTGGATATTTGGTTTAGTGACGAAATAATATCCATTTCAACGAAAAAACTGAACAAAAAACTTACAACATCTTCGAATGCTAAGCCAAAATTTACGGACGAAATTTATCTAACGGACGAAACAGTTGGCGATTTGGATAAAAAGTAAGTGTGGTCATGTGTCATACGATGTATTTTCTGTAAAATAATCGGGAAACATTTACTGTTTACTTTGAAATGAATAAGGAAATGTAAAACATGTGCAAACACCGAACAATCATTTGTATGTGGATCAGATAATCGTACATATTCATCGGTGTGTCGTTTAAATTATCACAATTGTGTTCATAACACATTGGTTAATGCTTTGTGCAAAGGCTTTTGTCCGTGTCGAGGTGAGTTACATGATGATTTCCAGATTATAGCAAATAATTGTTCCCATTCTGAATTGATATTTACAAAAAAAAAAAAAAAAATAATCCATTCATAGATATTCGAACGAGACCAGTTGTATGCAAAACACAGGATTTAACCATGATTGGTAATCGTCTATTGGATTGGTTTTCAGTTGTGATGTCCGATGTCAAAAAGCAGAATCGACGAAATAAATCCAAAGGTTTGAAATAAGTTGTTTTTTTGTTTTTATTATTTTTGTTGACGAATTCATTTTGAATATTTGCTTTGTTTTTATTTTCCATAGCACATTTGTCGAATTTGGCTCATTTTCCGGCCGCATGTAAAGTCGAAGCTAAATGGATGTTTGGACACTTAGATGTTAACAATGATGGTACTCTAACTATGTCGGAACTTTACGATTTGGAACATGATCAAAACGAACGTTGCATTAAACCGTTCATTGACACATGCGATTTGGACAATGATTCATCATTATCACCACGTGAATGGTGCCGTTGTTTTGAGAAAACTGATCGACCATGTGCAGCTGTACGAAGACGCATCAAATTAGATATGTATGCAAAAGGTGAGCAAATGTCATTGCTGAATTTCAAGCTTCAAGTTCAATGAACACAAAATTAATAATCCCTAAATTACAGATGCATATGTACCTGATTGTGATTCTCAAGGATTCTATCGGCCCACTCAATGTCACAGTAAAATTGGTATTTGTTGGTGCGTTGATAAGCATGGCATTGAATTTGCAAATACACGCAGTCGTTTCCGATCCACATGTCGTATGTTCGAAATAAATTTAAAACTTTTGTCGCATTCTTTCAATTCATTCATTCATTGGGAAAAAAACGAAACAAAAAATTTACATTCTTTCAGATGAAGTTACAAAAAAAATTGGAAAACAACCGTCCGATGATGAAGATGATGCCATTGAATATGATGAAAATCACGAAGGGAGTGCCAATGGAGCTATCAGCTATTGAACTATTACAAATTAATTTGATTGGACAAATAATAAGATTTTAAATCAACGTTTAATTAAATTTTAAAATGATCATCTCGAAATTGGTCTCACGAAACATAAAATGATTGATTAACTTCTGTCTGAAGACAATTCAAATTCCAAATTTAGCTCATGAAACCAGTAATTTTACATGAAATGCGAATATCTTTTCGTGAGTGGATTCAATTTTGATTAGAATTAATTAAAATTATTATTATGATTATGATTTTTATTATTTTTGCAGTGACACCGTCGAAATGATATTGAGCTCTGCATTCAAATTCAGTCAATATCAGTTAATTTAATTAATTATTATTATTATTAAGTTCGAATGAAATGAAAAGTTTGCTGATCATCGAAAATTTTCTTTTGAGTTGCGACGGGCTGCTCTGACAGCATTTTAGAATACATCGACATTTGCATAATGAATTTTAAAATACAATGCCATTTCATGTCATACAAATAGAAAAATTGTCAATTTATTCAATAATCGATGAAACAAAACCCAAATAAGCAGGCACATTCACTACACCCTCATAAAATTTATGAATCAAAAACAATAAAATAATAATCAGAACCAATAAATTGTTTATTCGTCTTTATTTTCATACATTTTCAATACGAATCGAAAATCGGATCAGAGCGGGCTTCATCAAAGTTCAAACGGAATTCAGTGTATTTGTTTTGCTGTTGCTCGATAATTCCAATTTCGAATAATATATTTAGGATGCCACCTGTTGGATGGAAATCAAACATCCCAAATGGATGTTATGTGAGAAGTTAAATACTTAAACATGAAAAATATTCAAAGTATCAAGTTTAAGTTTGAATTGTGTATTTTTTCGTCTTCATTCGATTGACAAGTAATTAAAAATATGAAAAAAAAAAAATTCCATCTAAGTTTTTGCTTCATTCACCAACTGACAGTTCAAGATAAATTAAACGTTGATTATTTTATTTTTGTTTCATAAAAATTTGTGTTCCATTTATTATTCCACATATTTTTCGGTGCAATTAATCAAAATCAGTCAATGTTCAATCAAGTGACAAAAAAAACTGTTTATAATCTCACCAAATGGATTCTCCATTGTTTCAATCGATAAAGCCTTAAAACGCAATTGAACAATGACTTGACATTCGAACTGATAAAAAAGATTATGTTTGTTCACAATGTGATTATTATTATATGTGTTTTTTTTTAAAATCATAAACGTAAAACGACAGTTTCACGACAATTCTCCAGGTGACAATTAAGTCGAATCCAATTGATTTCAATTGCGTGCAAAACAAAATATAGTATTTCGAGCAAAATGGAAATGTTTTGACTTTTGATTATTTTCATCAATTTGTGATAGAATGTTTTCAAGTTTGTGTGCAGCAAAATAAAGAAATCATCAATCAATTGGAATGACTAGCTCATGTTTCGATGTTCTGGCAAATATGTCGACCGTCGACAAATTGTGTGTGGTTTGTGGTGATAAGGCACTTGGATATAATTTCAATGCGGTAACATGTGAAAGTTGTAAGGCATTTTTTCGGCGAAATGCACTATCAAGCAAGGAATTTACATGCCCGTTCAGTGAATCGTGTGAAATAACGGTGGTGACGAGACGATTTTGTCAAAAATGTCGTTTACAAAAGTGCCTACAAATTGGAATGCGAAAAGAATACATTATGTCCGAAGAGGATAAATTAATGAAACGTGAAAAAATCGAACAAAATCGAGCAAAACGAAAAGGAAAAACTGCAAAATTGTATTCCAAAAATTCGACCATCAAACTAAAAAGATATTCCGACGACGGTACAAATGAAAATTGTGTACAATCGATGAGTATTTCATCACCATGCAGCAGCACATACAGCAATAGCAGTGAAACTAATTCATTGCATTATCAAATGTCAAACGAAATGGAACGAAAATCTTCATCCGAAATGATGGAACACTCAAATTGTTCATCGACATCATCACAATCATCGTCATCGCCGTCATCAACAAGTTTCCAATCACAATTTTCAAACAATGAAATTGCCGCTGCGCTATCAAATATACGGCCAAAAATCCAACAAACTATTGATTATCCCAAAACGGATTCGAGTGCTGGTGATATTGTGAATTATTTTTTGAACAATCCAAATGACAGCAGCAACTATATAAATGTGCTAATGCCAAATCAACGGGCCGCTATGGAAGTGCTAACCAAAATAATTCACTCACAAAAAGATGCAATGCGAATGATTGGCCATTTGATTGGTACGCCCGGCGATGCATTAAAAATAATAAGCAAAGTTATGAATTCACCGTACGATGCATTGACCGTATTCACAAAATTTATGAGCTCACCGAACGATGCATTGGAAATAATTGCAAAATGTGTTAATTCACCACAAGATGTTTTGCAATTTGCTCAACAATTGATGAGCACACCGTCCAATGCCGTTGAAATTGTTAATAAATTTCTAAATTCACCGGCAGAAGCAATGAAACTATTAAATGATATGGTTAATAGCACGACAATGGTCGATTCAACAACCAAAATAGAAAATGTTGATTTCGTCAATTGTTTACAATCGTCCGATACAATTACAGATACAATGTCCTATACAAAAAATGTCTCTAGTCCGATGGTGCGAAATCTTTTGGAATCGACAAATACAGAAATACCAAATAGTAATATTAATTTTAAAAATAAAATGGGAAAAATAACAGAGTTACCATTGGATGGCGTCGACAATTTGTTGAAAGAAGAAATTCAAGCAGAGCCATCGACACAACAGAAACCCTCGAATACATTGGAATATATTATAAATGAGGCAATCAATATTGAGTTCAATGCAAAGGAAAGTTATACAAAACGAGAGCTTAACGATTCGGAAACGGCAAAATTGAATGAATTAATAGTCGCATATAAAGCATTATTTGTTCCAGTCGATGCAGATATTACACCTCTATTGAACAACCGTAATGAGCATTCGGATAAGGTAACATTTTCAAGTGTTGTTTGTGGTCTGTTTATTGATTATCAATATCAAATCGAAATCGATTTTTATTGATTCGTTTCGACAAAATGGAAATAAAATATTTATATTACGAAAGCGTGAGCTGTTTGGACAGTGAATAATTTATTTTTTTAAAGTTAAATTTGTTGCTTTTTCGACAGACCATCAAAAATCCACAAGATCCAAAACTTTTGAAGTTGATCAATTTGACAGCGATTGCCATAAAACGTCTTATAAAAATGGTAAAAAAGATAAATGCATTCAAAAGTATGTGCCAAGAGGATCAAGTTGCACTGCTTAAAGGTGGCTGTACAGAAATGATGATATTACGATCAATAATGCAATATGATGTCGATCATTCGATATGGAATATTCCGCATAGCCAGAAAATGGTATCATCGATCAAAAGTGATATTCTTAAGCTCGCCAACAATAATGTTTACGAAGAATATGATAATTTTATTCGAACATTTGATGCTGAACTTCGAAAAGATGAAAATATCATATTAATAATGAGCGCAATTGTTTTATTTACGCCAAATCGACAAAAGACCATTCACACCGATGTATTAATTTTAGAGCAGGTATTCTGGATTGAATATATATATATATATAAAACCATGCATTCAAGATTTAATTCTTTTTGTGTATATTTTTTTTTGTTTTTTTTTTCAGAATTCCTATTACTATTTGCTGAGACGATATTTGGAAAGTATTTATCCAGGATGTGAAGCGAAATCGTTGTTTTTGAAATTGATTCGAAAAATCAAAGATTTGGAACATTTGAAAAATTTGATAATTGCCGTTTATTTGGATGTTAATCCGAATGGCGTTGAACCGCTACTACGTGAAATATTTGATATAAAATATTGATTGAATTTCGGAAAATTGCAAAAAACCGAATTTATTTTATTATTGTGATACTAAAGTTTTTTTTTTTTTTGCAATGCTCTGGAAAATAATAATAATAATTATATTTATTCTGATGGAAAAAGAAGCGCTTTGCAAACGAAAATATTTGTCAGTCATCAATGTGCTGATGATTGAGTATTGAGTATTCTTTGTATGCAGCTCTCTGCATTAGCCGTTATTATAATAATAATCAGTACATTGATGACTGTCGAAAATACTTTCGCATGTCTTTTAATTCTTTTATTGTGCCATTTATATAAACTGATGATAGAACTGCACAAATTGGAAAATAAAAAAAAGAAGATTTTTTCTTTTTTATTTTCATCCCTAAATTTCACAGGAAAATATTTTTCTTTTCATTCAATGTTTGTGGTAATGTTCGTGGCATAATGATGCATTCGTTCAATGTAAATTCCACGAACGGCTTCCAGCACTTCCAGACCTCTTTTTATCTCGATCAAGTGAATCT
Source organism: Mayetiola destructor (assembly GCA_000149185.1). Lineage (NCBI taxonomy): Eukaryota > Metazoa > Arthropoda > Insecta > Diptera > Cecidomyiidae > Mayetiola > Mayetiola destructor. The sequence continues at coordinate 1,427,301 of GL501517.1, forward strand.
TTGCGCCCCATAACTGGACTTCCGCCCGAACTAATATTACGAATAAGTGACCGCAAACTGCGTGCCTGAGAATCTGCCATATTGCCCATATTTAACGTTTCTTGTGCAATAATATAAAAATCATCGACAATATGCGGTGGCGGTGGAATGTAAAATGGAATTACATCGTTTAATGTATGCGGATTTGCATTGATTTGTATTTGTGGCCGATTATCGGTTGACATTCGTTTTTGTTCATGAAATGTGGAACGTCTTGATTGATGGGTTGTTGTTTGTGAACTACTTCGTGGTGATGATGATGATGCCGTTGATTGTGTTAATTGATTGCCCATTGATTGGATACGATTGCGTAGAATATTGTTATCTTCTTGAAGTTTTTTGATGAGTTTGTCTTCAGTTTCGAGGCGTGTTAGGGCGGGCTGTGGCATACATTGAAATATTGTTGCTAAAAAATTGTGCAACGATACAAGTAATGTATCCTGCCATTGTTTGGTAAAACATACAGCGAACACAGCATGTTCGTCGGGACTCTTACAGAATGGAAAAACTAAACGGGAAATTTTTCCCAAAAACATTAAACCGATAATATAAATAGCTTTGAGTTCAAAATTCGAGAAAAAATGTTTAACTTACAAAACCATTCTTTCCATTCGGACTGAAGATGCAGCTCTGGTGCAAGTTTTGTGAAAAATTCCGTAATCTTTTCATGTCTACCAGCAGAGAATGCAGTTACCAGGTACAATTTTAACATTCCAGTTTCAAGCTTTTTAACAGCTGAATAAAAAAATAAAAAAAAAGAAATCACCAACAAATATTCAATTTTGAGTGTTTTTTTTTTTTTGAATTTCACGAATTTACCTGAAGCGAATGCATGTTCAAGTTTGCTAAATAAATGACCATCCAAATGATTCCAAATCTCTCGTAACAATTGCAAATCATGTGAATAGATTGCGCATAATATTTGATCAATAATTTTATCGACGCGAAAACCTTTGTCTTTATCACTTTTTAAATCTGTATCGAATTGCTTGAGACTGTTCGAGAATCCCCGAAACAGCATATATTCACGTATCAGTGAGTCGACATATTGAATGTGTGCCATTGGAATGTTTTTATTATCACTTTGCTTTATGTGAATGTCTCGCCTTCCACAAAAAAACAATAATTTGTTTTGTGGTTTTTTTTCCACTTTTTTCCCGTTTTTTCAATAAACTACTATTGTTTCGCCATTCAACATCAAATGGAAATATTTCCTTTCAACAATCAACAAGATATTGTGATATTTGTTTTGACAGATATTCGTGGCTTACCCGATGTACGAAACGTAGCCAACATCATGACGAAAAAAAAAAATTGAATAAATTTGACAGCCGATTGTTCTGTAAATCAATGTTAACAAGGTGTCGTTGTGTGTTCCAATATAATATTAATTATTTTTTTTTTGTTCAATTTATCAATTATTCTCGAATTTTCAATTCGATAAAAACTGATTTTCAGTATTTTGATTATCATTCACAGATAAGCATAACAAATAAATAAAAAAAAAATGTCAAATCGAGTTCGAACCAGAGAGTCAAAATCAGGCGAAACAATTGCATATAGTGAATCGGCAATAAGACATAATGCATCGGCTGTAGAATATGTTAGGACATCCATGGCTGCCCTAAGTGGAAGCACAGCAGGTAAATTTGGTATTCAATCGTCGTCCATCCCATTCGAAATTGTTATGTAATGGATATTTTGTTTGAATTTTTTTGGATTCAGGAATCATGGGCCTTACGGGAATTATTGGATTCTTATTTTATTTGATATCCGTATTGGGATTATGGTGTTTATTATTGCTGAAAACTGGATCAAATTGGCGGAAATTTTTCATTAATCGGCAATCATTGCTGACCAATGGTTTTTTGGGAGGTCTTTGTACATACGTTTTATTTTGGACATTCTTATATGGAATGGTACATGTCTATTAGCAACTGAATCAAAGAATAAATCAAATAGTTGTAAACTGCACATAAGTTTTTTTTTCAATAAACACAAATTCCAAACAATCACGAGAAATGACTTTGTAGTGAAAGAAAAGAAGGAGAAGAAAGAAATCCAAAAAAGGAAAACATGAAGGGCAACAAGAGCAATACAACCATTTGTTCATATATGAAGTACAAGTATTGAATAGTCAAAAGTTAAGTGCACGTGCTCATTTCAATCAAATGAATCCTTAATCCTTAGCAATGATTATGTTTGAGCAAATGAAAATAAAATAAAAACTTAATTTTACAAAATGATATTATGTTTTAATGTTTGTTATTGATCGAGTATACATACAGTGTGTACGTATGTACAGTGTGCATCCAATGAAATTGGATACGATTCTATTTCATTTGAATGCAGCTGAAATATTAAATCCGTAGTTGAGCGCTATTGCCACTGAAAATATCCTTTATTTGATATCGATAGTCTTAGGAAAATATCGAAAAACAGCCGCGCTTCACTTATTCGATCAGTGTCAGAATAAGAAATTGACGAAGGATTTTTCCATTTATTTACATATGCTGGACATGAAATGATGAACGTTGACCAGCACATTAAATCGAAATCCACTTCCATTCACATTGTCGTCGTCGTTGTCGTCGTTGTCGTCGTTGTCGTCGTTACCGTCGTTTGGATCTCCATTTGACATTTATATTTCAAACATTTGTCGAACATTCGAAACGAAAAATGAACAGAAAACAAAGAGAAAAAGAAAAAATAGACGTATGCGAATAGAAAAGAAGAAAGACTTTCATTGTACGGGCTTCTAAAACCAATATTCAATGATATGTTAGGTGGCTTCATTTCATCAGTAGTATTATACTTTGTCTTATTTATTATTATTATTATTATTATTTCCGTTGATGTATATATAAATAGCACATATTTAGCATTTTCATTTACGTGAATATAAGTGTCCACAATGTATGTGCATACATACACATTCATGAAATAATATATGGTGAAAATGAATTGACGACAAATTAAGTCGAATCATCAAAACTCTCATTATTATTATTGTTATTATTATTACAGCTAAAATGCGATGGAATGGGCTAAAACAATAGATGAAAAACCATTTTCGTACAAGAACGATTAATTACAGTGGAAAAATATTTGATAAAATCAAATAATTAATTATCCAACGAAATTCGAGCCCCTTCCGAAATTGAAATATCGATTTGGCTATGTTGAAATTCGAGAATAAGGCATTCGTATAATGTGGATTGTAGTTGGGTGTGAACCGTATCCCCAAATTTAAAAATCACTGTTTCATTTATTTACTTTTAGAATGAACATTTCATTATTCTCATTATTATTGTTATTGTCTCCCATTTGGGTTTATGATATCAAGCGAATGACCATTCTCAATTCGTTTATGGTCTGACAACAGAATGACATCGAATAAAATCCAAAATAATAACCAAAAAAAAAAAAACAAAGTACTGAAAGGATATACACTTTGCACTTCCGTCCGCTTTCGGTTCATTCGGTTTCTAATTCATTAGTTTTTTTTTATTTTATTGAATGGTTGTCGTAGCCGTTGAAATGAACAAAATTGTCTGTGAAAAGATATATGAAGGAAAAGAAAAGGAGAAGTTGATGCCCCAACTTCTTAAAGAATTCCCAACAAAACAAGACCATAAAACGGTATGTACATTGTAAATTTGTACATGGCATAAAATTTTTTTCAAACAAAGTGCATTCAGATTGCATTTCAGATCGGAGTCAATTGTTTGAGCAAATAAAACAGAAAAAAATAAAGAAATTTTCATGCAACGGCTGACATCTGAAACAATGCAAATGGTTATTTTTGAAGCATAAACAACATAATGCAAGTATGAAAATGTCCACAGCACAGACAAGATATTCCGTAATTTGATACTTTTATAGGTGGCTTAACGCAGTCATGCGGTAGGCGAATCGTATCATATAGTTGCTGATGGATTTTATATATATATTTATATGAATAAAAGCAATTTTGAAAAATTGAAAAAGAGAAGAAAAAAGACAAAAACTACAAAATGATATTAATAAGAAGAAGAAATAAAAGTAGCGAAACAAAATTTAAATCAAAAAAAAAAGAAGAAGACATGGTATATATGACTTATGGAATGGAAAATGTTCACTGTTCACAACCATCCAAGTATTCAAGTCAAGTGCGATAAACAAATTTAAGAATTCAATTCCTAAAGAATTATTCGGCCATCGGCCAGTATCTTTATTTGTCCGTTTTTTTTCGTGTGCTTTGAAAAAAATAACTGCCCAGACATTTTGCCAAACGTTCAAACCAGTTGACTACAATGAAAGAGATCCGAATTCAAGAAAGAAACAAAAACCAAAAAAAAAAAAAAACAAGTCCAAAGATTGATCTTTATTTTTCTAAATTCAACAAATTCAAATGAAATTGATACATAACAAGCATAAGATATCAATTAAACATGGCCTAACATCGCCCAACATGGCATCTATTATTATTATTATTATCTCTCGTTTGATATAAAATAGGGTTGTTTTTCAACCACATATCAGCGCGCATCAATCAACGGATAATAAAAATATCACAAAGCTACTGCAACAATAGACATGACGAAAAATGACGAAAAAAAAAAGAAAAAAAAGCAAAAAAAAAAGAAATAAATACAAGAAATTAATTCCCTGAAACATACGTTCACATGGATGTGATTACAATGAAGATTGACATGTCGGAACAATGTCTACCAAACGAATCGACCCCATGTGGAAATGCGGTGATTGAGGTGGAAGAAGCCACCGCTTTGTTTGACTAGCAATGATTCAATGCAATTATTGCATTGTGATTTAGTTGAGCATACATTCGATACACTTGTATCTTGTATCAAATAAAATGCAACAAAATTTTATTTGAAATTTTATTTTGGGAACCGATTATATTATGAGAGAATATGTATATTTGAATAATAATCATTCATTCAAATTGAAAATAAACAAAATAAAATTGGATTTGTTTGAATGTGCCACCTGTATTTACTTTTCGTGTTAACATTATTAAATGAATGTAATGAATTCCAAAATTGAAATGCAAATGCAGGGAAATTCTTTTCGTTTTCTCTTTTCATCCGGAAAGGTTTTTCTCCGGTATTTGCGGTTAGAATGGGAATCAAGGATGTGTGTGTGTGTGTGTGTGTGTGTGTGTGATGAAGAAATTGATTGAATGTTATACCAACAATCAACTACCATAGTTTCAGGCATATAGCATAACTGCAAAATAAATGCAACCAAATGATCGAATAATAGATAACCGATGTATTTATCTAAATTCATCGAAAAACTATACGCGCACTTTGTCAACTTGAACTAATATCTATCTATCTATTTAGTGTGTAATTTAAATCCGCATACGTATGTTTGGCAATAGTCTAGAAAAAATTGCAAAGTGTTTTTGGGAATCGAAGTGATTGCAATTGTTTTCATATTTCATCAAGGTCAATTAAGTAAATAAATTCCACACGGGATTTACCCGTTATGAATAGTATTTGGATTTGATTTCAGTGGCTAGTGGTTGATAGTAGTTGGCGTACGGTTATATCTTATCTCCGTTTAGATTCTCTTTCATATCCCTGATATTTAGTTAGATTAATTTCTATTTGTAAATTGATATCACCAAATTTTGGAAAAATCCAAACTTAACAATGCGAAACTGAATTGGATTTGATACTGTGATACTCTATAGATGTTTATCTGTATGAGAAAAATTTGTGATTGCATGTTGCATAAGGATATCGATCGGCCGGCACAAAAAAGGGATACACATTCAGTTTATCAATTAATCAGACAGTCAGTTTTGTCAGCATCGTTGTTGCTGGTTGTAGGCTCATTTGCACATCTCGACATTATTTTTTTTTTTAAACATATTTTGCCTCAAATTCGATGCACATTGTTGATATTATTTTCTCCCATCGTATCGTTTACTCTGATAGTGCATTTTTTTGTTTTTGTTTTTGTTTTTCCGTTTTATTCATCATCCTTCACATGATTTCATTCTATATGGTCTGCATTAATTTCGGTTTTGTTTGAATGATCTTTGATTCAGGTTTTACGTTCACATTCCTGAAAACAGGTCGCTCGTTACATTTGATGTACGATGAGAAAAAGACCGTTGCTACCGATTTTATTTATACCATCAATACCGATGTCATTTGAAGACACTGAAACAAATACTTACCATCGGCTGATTATATTTATGCATCGATACAATGTGCAATTTATTGTGCATCAAAAGCTCTTCAGCTCTTGAATTTCAAATAACAAAATAAATAATGTGTGTCCTAAGACACAATTAAATATTCTGATTTCTTTTTGACCAGCGAACAAGAAATAGAACTTTAGATATTTTTTTATTTTTTTTTTTCAAATTTTTTGCACAGATGTACATCATAAGTTCAAAAACCACTTTGTATTGTTGATTAGATGAAAAGTGCACTTCTAACGGCATCAACTATGATATACAATACACTGATTGCGGTTTCTGAGTTTCTGAGTTCATTTTATTTGAACTTCAGTTTTCTTATAGTATATAAGAAAATTTAATTGACGCATAGCCGAGTCCGCGAAAGCGGATTCATTGATTTAAAAGAAAACTATTCGGATCATTTATGTGAAAAACAATATTTTATGATAGCCTTAAAATTCGATCAATAAATTCATAAGAATGCAGCATTAATGCAAAAATCAAAAAAAAAAAAAACAAAAACAAAAAATTTGAGTTTTTATTTCAGTTTGGTCCTTAATGCTTGAGTAGCTTACGTAAGAGTCGAAAATGTGTTGTCTTTACAGTGTATTTGAGCTCATTCATTGAAAATGATACCAACAAAATGTGATCTTCCAACAAACAATTTGTTGTGAATGGTGAGTAAATGAAGAATATTCAGCCTTTTGGTATCACTGAATCAACGTTGAATATGAAAATAGACCACCTGATCGAATGAATGAGTTGCATTTCTGTGATGGCTTATGGCTAATATGCCGATCGACATCATGTTTTTTTTTACTGTTTTTTTTTGTTTCTCTTCACATTATTCAGCAGCATGGATTTTTGCTCTGAAGAAGTTTAAAAATGTTCATAATATCAAATTTCACGGCCAATACAAAAAAAAATTCTTGCAGAATTATATGCAAAAGGATAAAAGTGCCCGCAATAATTTACATATGAGTGGTCGGACACTCTCAATCTTAAACAACAATATACGAAAAATGCTGTTTGTGGATACAATCAGAGACAACAAATCGCGATTTTATTTTTCGATGTTTAAGACTTTATTGAGTTATTGTTCATTATTATTATGTATTAGGCAAATAATAATTAAGTGTGTCAATAATTGAGTCTGAACGTTGTGTGACATCCATCAATGTAATTACATGATACCGAAAAGAGCTTCCGAATGAACAATATCTCAAAATAGTTTGATACCTCAAAAAATAAAAAATAATTATAGCGATTTGTTGTCTCTGTATAAAACAGTGTACAATGTGCCGCTATCGTATTCGAAACGACATTCAAATATTCTCACGTGTGAAAAACAACATCAAATGACTAACAACGATTTTCGATCGAACATCGAACACGTGACTCTTTACCTCTATAATTTAAAGATTAGATGAACACACACGTATGGTGACATCCATTTCAATCAATTTAATAATTTGGCAATAACTTTTATGGGAATATTCGGATGTAGAGTTTCACTTAATTTTACGGTGCCAATGGTTGAGGAAAAAAAAAAAAAATAAAAATTATATGAAATTATCTTCAAATCGTGCGGTAAGACTATTCTGTGAAGGAACACCAAAAGAATAAGCAATAAAATAGCGAACGTAACATAATCAATATTAATCCTGCTAGTTCAAAGCCAAAATTCATATGATTATTATATTGTGAGTGTGTGTGTGTATGGTTTTCGTTTTCGTTTTTTTTTTATTCATTTGGTTGAATAAGTAGGACATCCCCTTTTGGTTTCCGCATTCAATAATCACATATTAAACGTACCAATGAGCGTTGATACCCGTTTTCTATTGATGCATGTCTGTTTTCGTTAGCACAATTCCAAATATTTACTACAAATATAATCACAGTTTGGTTAATTTAAACATAGAGGCGTTTGTATTCATAACACAGATAGACGAAATGGTATGCTTGAATGTGAAATGGTTTTTCATGGTTCTCATTTTCTCATTTTCAAATACAAAAAATATATTTTGATTTTTAATCCGGTGTATGCTTGCTAGCACAAGCATATGTGCGACGAATAATGAAGTGCCTAAAAGAAAATGTTTAAATTTTTTTTTTTTTTTACTTATACAAGCTACAGACTAGCGGCTACAAACTACCAGGCTACCTACTTAATGTTAATGCGATAATTTATGTTTTGCTAGCCAATTGATGAGAGCATGAATGTTTTACGAGTGCATGTATGTGTCTGTGCAATGCATACATATTAAATTATGGTTTTTCATTCGATGTTTTTATTTCTCTCGCTCATCACCTTCTTCTTCTTCTTCTTCTTTTTCTTTTTTATTTTATTTTTTTTTATTTTTCGTCGCTTTTTTCTTTCTTCTTTTGTTTTGTTCATATTCATTTTGTGTCATCATCGAGTGGTGGCTTTGCTTATTATGTTTAACCATTGTTTATGTATTTATTATGGTAGTATGAGACAGCAGCATACGTTACTTAATGTATAATAGCTTCGTATTTCGGGTGAAAATCCACCAACATTAGTTAGCACAATTCCAATGTAATTTTATCTTAATCGGCATCGATGTAGTTGTTATTTTAGTATAAAACTGAAAGAACATGAACTGAACCACATAAAATAATATCAGTTAACCAAACCAACAGTTAAACATTATACATTTAACTATATTCAGTTTGGATCAGTCTGTATTTGGTATTAGTATCGGTCAGTTGAAATTCATCTGAAACCGGCAAATTAAAATTTATTCTCTTTTTTCTTTACCGTTTTCGGTGTATTTTGTCGCAACTATCAAAATTTCGGAAACGGTTTAATTGAATTTTCCAAAAAAAAAAAAAGAAAAAAGAAATGCAAAAATTCGATAAATTGTGTTGCAATAATAAAAAGTCATTAATATATCAAAATTAATACGCGCGCATAACATTCAGTTATAAATAAATAAAATTAATTTTTAATGCAGTTAAAGGATTCCGTGCAAATTGTCGTCAATATAATTCTATCACACGGAATCCACCGGATTATTATTTATCATTTCATCGTTCATCGCTCATAAATTTGTCCATTCACTGAATATTGAACAAATCCAACGATAAAAAATATTGATGTGATAACAAAATGAAGAGAAATTGAAAGAAAAAAAAAAATCTCATTCGAAAAGGGAATCGAGGTCATCATTGTGATAGTATTGTAAAAATTTATGCATATAATGACAAGCATTTAAATCAAATAATCGTAAAATTGGAAATCATCATCAAATCAAAAAGGATTTCCAGAGAAAAAACAAAATTTCTCCGAAATTTATTTTCCACTTGAGTTTTTGCCTGGGGATTTGGCAAAGGGTGTATTTAATGCAAGAAGATGTTGAAATAGTTCTTTTGATATTAATTGGATACGAAAAGTGAAGTGCATGATCCTGTTATTGATAACGGTTCATATTGGATATACAATCATCCGAACTGGGTAAGTAAATAAATTAATTTTCTAAATGGATTCATACTTCTTCTTCTTTCAAATCGACTGGCCGACGGTTACATAAAATTTATCGCGATTTCATTCATTCATCGTAAATAAAAATCGAAGATTTTCTCCTCATTCGGCATCTTCAATCAAAATATTCGTTCTTTTTGCAAGAAATGTCGACAATATTGGGCAAAAGAAAATTCATTAAATTTGAAAAGAAATTTTGAATATCACAGTGAAACTAACAATGTAAAGCAATGGCGGAACTACTGGAGGCGTTACTCTTTCAATTCAATGTTGCCTATTGGCTGGCTGAACACTAAACATATCATGCATCGTCCTACCGTATGCTCGACAAATTCAGTTGCAGTACATAGCTGTCAAAGTACATGCGCACTTTTGATCATCGTTCAAAAAACGAATTTCCTTGAAAATAAAAAGAAAGAAATAAAAAAACATTTCTTCCAAAACAACAATGGTTTGCTTTCGTTTGTTGTGCGAAACAATGCCATTTAAGCTGAAATATATTTCAAAGTTCTTGAGATTCAATGGAAATGATGTTGATATAATTCTTTGCTTGGGACTAATCGTAAAGGGAAAACATTAATTTTATTTTGTTATTGATCGGTGGGGCTGGAAATCATTCTGAAATCATAATTTTCTTTGTTAGATTCCACCGAAAATCAAGAGGGAGGAGCCATGTATATCTCGTGTGCTGATGATGTCATTGCTGTGGAAGCTGAAATGGGCTATGTACCAAATAATCCATTATTTGGGCTTCCACTTGATAGTCCACAGGTAAATCAATTTTCGAAATCATTTAAAAATATTCATCGTTGATGATTCTTCTTTTCGAATCATTTTATTGAATTCCATTCAAGCATTTGCATCAATTCACCAATTCTGAACAAATTGTTCTCTGGTTGAATTTGAAGTTTTTGGTTTGGAATGTGTCACGATTCGGTTATATTGTGTTAAATTTTTTTGAACGATAATCTTTGAAAAATATTTCAATCTTCGTCGTTCAACTGCGGAAATTTAATGGGAAAAGGGTTTTCACAACAAGTGGTGTAAAGACTTTGATAGAATTTTGTTTTAATTCAGGAATGTTCACCATCTTGTATTGGGTGTATTAATTGTCACGAGAATCAAACCATTTCGATCCAAACATTGCGTGCATCCGATCTTGATTGTGAAAATTGTCTCGAAGGCTCTGATATTTTAAGGTAAGCCATTTCAATTATTTTCCGAAATCATATGAAAACAACGTTTGAACAGCTCTGATTGAATGACTTTGTTATCTGGTTTTATGATATTTTTGTATTTCGTTCGAATCTTTGAAGTTTCAGTTGTTAGTATCGTTAAAGTAGTAGAGCAAAGTGCCAGAACAAAATCGGTTATTATTATTATTTTTTTTTTGCGAAGAATTCCCCAAATGTATGGCTCTCTTCGGCAAAATCGAAAATTCAAGACAAATAACCTGATCCAGCCAAATCAAATGCACACAGGTTAAAAATTAAAAATTTATCTACAGAAACCACTGAATTAGACAATTTTCATCCAGAAATACAGCAACAATGCTGGGCAAAGTCATTCTACTATAATTTCAGAGTAATTTTGATCCGAAACAATCAAAGCTAATAAATCATTTTTTCCAAAAAAAAATCAAATCTCCGTGCCAAAATAAATAATAATCTTAATAATTTAAATTCAGTGCTGTTCAATCGAATCCACAAAACAACTATTGGAGTTCAGACGACATGAGCTCATTTTCCGGTCTACCACCTCTTGATATTGATCCGTTGCCGAGTCTATTTTCATTTTCTCAGTGCGGACCCGGACCATACAAATATGAGTAATTAGCCCATTATACGTAATTTTTTGTTTTTTTTTTTGTCTTCTTCGATAAATATTATTTCTTGCTAAAAACTAAATTTTGATTAGAAATTAAAATAATTGTTAGCTGTGCTGTAGTCAGTAGTTAGATTAAGTGCTAAACTAATTGAAAATTTTGGTCCAAGGCCCGAACGGCCAACACATGATATGGCTGACGTTTTATTATCACTTAAACATGCTGTACACAAACCAAGTTCGGAATCACAACAACATCAAAATCAAGCTCAAAACTACAATAATCATCATCAAACGCAAGCATCACTTTCCTATACAGTGCATCCACAAATCTTACTATCACCGGGCCAATCTCAAGCACAATCAAACAATTATAATTCATTGAATTATTATGATGGTCAATGCAACAATCAACATCAACATCAACATCAACATGTAACCGCACCACCAATTTATCCAAGCATGAGCGTTAATGTTAGCATGAATATGACAATGCATGGCTATGGATCGGACGGTGTTCCAGTACAATGTTCGCAGGTGAATTGATATTCTATTGAATATTATTTCAGTTTTCCCTTTAGATTATTCAATTCAATAACAAAATTAATTATTTCGAAAAAAAAAAATAAAAAATAAAAATTCATTGTAGCAGTGGACACAACAGCCGCCACCATCGTCTGTAAATGTTTTATATCCGCCTGCGCTTCTCAGTCCAGGACATTATCCAAATAGTGCAACTTATTCATTTACAGCCGATTTTCGGCCACCAAATCAAAATTCACAACAAATAAATTCAATGCACGATACATCGAAATTTTCACCACCATCACCACAGCGACCATTTTATGAACAGGTAAAATAAAATTATGATTCGATTTAATAATTTGACACGATATCAATTTAATATTAATTTAGCATTTTAAACAGACAAATAATAATAATACATGCCTACAATATTCACCGCCGCGAAGTCCACAAACATTTGCAACAGCTCAAACAAAATTAAAAAACAATACCAAAGCATCATTAGGTTTAACATTTGAGGATGAAGATAGCAGTGATTGTATGCAATCCGAATCAAAGCCCAATTTATGTCGACTTTGTGGCAAAACCTATGCACGGCCCAGTACATTGAAAACACATCTTCGTACCCATAGTGGTGAACGCCCATATCGGTATACATATCAAATGGTCTATATAAAAAAACATTGATTGGACGATTTTTTTTTTTCATTATTTTTATTTATTTTTCCGCCCCCCCACCGCCCAATTTTCAGATGTCCCGATTGCAATAAAAGCTTTTCACAAGCAGCCAATTTAACTGCACACGTTCGAACTCATGTAGGATTCCATCTCATTTTTCAATGTTTATTTTCATTCAAATTTTATTATTTGTTTTTCCTTTTTCTTTTCCCCCCTAAAAACTTTCTGACTCATTTAGACGGGTCAAAAACCATTTCGCTGTCCAATTTGTGATCGAAGATTTTCGCAAAGTTCAAGCGTAACAACGCACATGCGCACACATTCTGGAGAACGACCATATCGGTAAATACCCACAATATTAATCTATTATATTATTATTGGAATGAATGCGTTGGGCTCAAACAACTCAATACAATTGAAAACCAAAATTTTAAATACATTTGCGTGCGTTTCCATTGTTATGCATATATTTATACTGCATAAAGTATAAAATATGTATTCTTCCATTTTTGTATTGTGTTTGTTATGTCTCATCAAATTCACCTTCCATTGATATATATATATATATATATATATATATGTATATTAATTTCAATGATTCTTTTCTTTGCATTTCTTTTTCATTCATACAATTTATTCGCTGCATGAAAAAGATGTAGGGCTTGCAAAAAAGCTTTTTCCGACAGTTCAACACTAACGAAACATCTGCGTATTCACTCTGGCGAGAAGCCGTACCAGTGCAAATTATGTTTATTACGGTAATTGAATTTCTACTTATATCCGTATGAAGAGAAGAAAAAATTCACCATTTTTTTCTAAATTGTCTAACACATTAATTTAACGAAAAAATATCATTGGCACATTGTGTAAATAGCTGGTTCATCTTTAACGTTTTGTGGTTTTCCGTTCGCCAAGAGGCTGATTGCTTTTTAAGGGATGCATGTGCCCTGTGTCCACTGAAAATTTGTTAACAAAAACCAAATGAAATAACAACAATTGTTACTGATTTCTTTCAGCTTTTCTCAGTCCGGCAATTTGAATCGACACATGCGAGTTCATGGTACCAACGGTAATAATCTAATAACATGACATCAACATGAATCATCTCATGCATCAACCTATAAAATGATACAATCTACCGTACCGTATCGTACAGCTATTTGTTCATCAATTGCATCCGTTTCTTGCGCCGAACAATTTCAACGATTTAGACAAAATTCCACGTTATGTAAAAATAGTTTAGTAAATAGTTTTTAATTAATTACAGTGAAACAGAGACTTAAAATTTATAATATAAATATATTTAAATGGTGCAATTTAATCCAGTTCAATCCAATTTCAATTATTATCAAACATCGAAAAGATTAAATCGGTTTGATTATTTTGCAGTGAGATTCAGTCCATGGTATTTTCTAAAAGTGATCGGTAAATTATTATCAAAGGCGACGACAATGGCAATCACTTCACCAAAATTCTTGAAATCATGAATAAATCATCAATCAATCAATCTCCATTCGATTAATTTCGGCTAACGTTCGATGTTATCAATGTTTAGACTCGCTATGAAACTAATTCCCGTTAGACACACATACACAACGAAGCAACAAAATACAAAACGAAAAACAAATCCAAATAATATGCTGATTCAGACGGACCGAAATAATGAATAAGTTTTCGAATCGAATTGAAGAAAGAAAATCTTACGATGGGAAAAAAACACACACACACAGATCTAATAATGAGCCAAAGTTTTTCATTTAGAAAATCGAAACAATTTCCATGAAGCATATTTTGAACGTTTCAATGTTAAAAAGTTTTACTTGTCGATTGCAATCCAAAAATGTAGAAAGCTTCGATGAAAAAGCCACCCTAAAATTTAGATTTAACAAAAAGGAAAAAGATAAAATGAATGAATGAATGCGGTCTTTGTATTACCGTTATTTTGTAATTTTTGGCATTTCTATATTCGTGGATACTTCATCTAGGCATAAGTCAATTGCAATTCATTTGCTAAAAAATAATTATTTATTATATGTTTTATTTCATTCAAATTGGAGATAAATGGAGACGCTTGATATAGAATGTAGTCAGGCGAATTAAATGTAGATGACAACAAATACCACTATACTGATATAATAAAACACTGAATAAAATAATAATGATGAAATTTACAATTCGATTATTAAATCATGAAAGACAAATGAATCTAACCTGGTATCCGATATGGGAACGAAATATATTCGACCATGTTCTTTTCCGTGATGCCGTGTCAGTGCCAGTCTCTGTGACAGGCTTCGCCTTCAAAATTCATACAAAAGACTTGATTAAGACTCGTGTTTTGTTCTTTTTATTTTTATTTATTAATATTTTTCCAGTAAACATAAAAAATTATCTTAATTTAAAATAGAGCATAAAAGGGTTTGTGTTTTTTTTTATTCGTTTTTTTTCTTTTTAAATTATAAGTGTACCAGGCTTTTGAATTATATCGATTATGTAGTAATATAGTCTACTAGATCGATCAAAATAGAAAACAAAACACAAGCATTTGCTTGATGTGCGTTCACAATGTTCACTTTGGACCCGGTAAATATAAAATTATCATATCATCGAATATATTCCAAAAGCCTGAGTATTACTCAAAGAGGAGAGAAAATTCCATGGAAATCTAACTAAAATAATTTCTCTTTCCGAACAGTAATTGCATTCAATCGTAAATTTAAATAATTTCCAATTTCGCTATCATTCGGGAAAAATTCGTCAAATTAGAATAAAAACAGCACAATAAACCGGAAAATGCTGTACGCCGTCGGTAAAAAACATGAACCAAGTAATAAGGCCCATCTTATTTCCTTGTACGTATGACATTGTTTTGTTTGTTTCTTGTTTTTCTTTTTTTCAAAAAAAAAAAAAAAAATTAAATAAAATAAAAATGTCAGTTCATATGGACGATGAAGCCTTTGAGTCAGTCATCCACTCATAAATCAGATTATTACAATGCATGTGCCGCCTATATTTCTCAATATTTTTTTTATAAAAAAGCCAATGGAAACACCGAGCAAATTTATACAAATTGAGCTGGTGATTTTCTCGTCACGTCTACAATTGCATCCAATTTATTTCAATCGAATACCATCATAGGCAATCAGCATTCAACATTTAACAAAATTTTTGTTGCAAATTAAAAAAAAAAAAAATTGAAAACGGGTCGATAATCGATTTTGCATATATATATAAAAAAAATTATTGTTCAACGGTTCAATCGAGCCGTTCGTTGTTTCTGGCATTGGTCACTCCAGTTTGCAAGAAAAAAAAAAAAAAAAAGAAAAAATTGTATCGTAATGAAAATCCTTTTTTTTGTTCGTCTGTGTCTAGATACATGCTAAAACACACGCACTATTTATGGTGGGGGAGCAAAGAAAAATGAAAAAAGAAAGAAGAAAAACTAAATGATACATTTACACAGTTCGATTCGAATGAAGATGATCAAATCGTTGTACGCTAGTATCGTTGAGGAATAATAATTTTGATTTTTTTTTTTTTTATTTTTTTTACTAAAATAGTCAAATTGCTA
>GL501517.1:1460934-1474447 GCA_000149185.1 Mayetiola destructor
GATTCTCTTATTCGGTTTTCTATTTCATTTCATTCCAGCTCCTTTACTTGATTTTTGTTGGGTCATTCGATTCGAAAACTATGAATTTTTATTTAATTTTTTTCTTTTCTTTAACTTTTTTCCCAATTGTTTTGAAATTTTCGGAGCTGAAATGTGTTTTGGTTTTTTTGTATTTTGTTTTTATTTATTTATTTAGGTTTTTTTTTTTTTTTTAATTTAGAAAAAACGTGTTCTCGATCATTCTGCGAGTCAAACACTTACCACAATAAAAAGATTATAACGCCATTAAGTATTTTAAGTAGTTGTTGCTTTTTGTTGTATGTATTATGTATAGTATGTATATGGATCGGTGTATATCTGTATCGTTGATCCGATAAATTCCAACAAACATCAAGCGACACTTTTATTTTCGCAATTTCCCGGTTAATAACAAATCAATAGACGAAGACACGTTTAAAATTGTAATAAATTATATAATTATTTTCTTTCTTTGCACCCGAACGCAATTTCCAAGTGCGATACAAACGAACGAAATCATTCGGTTCACTAGTTTTGTGTCACTTCGCTGTACTTCTCTATCTTGGTTTTCTTTTAATTTTTTATTTTTTTCTTCTTCTTCTTCTTTTTCTTCTTGTTTGCTTTATTTATGTCGTTGATTCTTTCTATTTTGCTTTTCTTTTTCGGTATTCAAACCAAACTGATTCTTTAAGAAAATTCCAAAAAATGTTGTTGTTGTTTGGCAATATTTTTTTTTGTTTTTGTTTGAATTTCGTTGCGTGAATATATATTTAATATTCAATTTATTGCGATTTTTTCCCCTTTCTTTTCGTTCGTCTATTATTCTTTCTGTCTATTATTTTGATGATGATGATGATGATGTTGTTGATTTTGATATTGCGGCGATGGCGACAGTTGTAGTAAGCAAGTTGAAATTATTTTCATATAAACCATACTATACAAAAAACACAGTGCTCTGTTGCTTGCTTAACTTCCATTTAATTTTGTGCCAACAAAAAATTACAAAAAAAAAAGAAAAAAAACAAAATTTGCAATGGATTTTGGTCGATGAGAAGTGAATGACGAAAAAGATAAAATATTGTATACACAGACAACGCTCTTTACGATAGAAGTTCAACTTAAATTTCTTTCAAAACAATTCACACAACGAAAACAAACACTTGCAATTATATATTCATCACAAAAACTTTCCCGGCGAAAATATTTTCTATAGAAAATGGTCAAAAAAAATGCTGAAGCGCGTCCTTAAATCCCCACTCGTAGCATTTAAAATGGCCGCAGATGTGAAAATGACGCGAACCAGAGAAAAAAATTAATTTTTTTTTTTTTCGCTTGTGTCGGTTTCTTTTTCTCTTTCACCAATGAATTTGTACAATATTTTCAAGTTGGTACCCACTGAACCTTATTTTAATATGAACAGTAGCGCCACATTTTGGCGAAATTCTTTTACTGACAACTGTAGCAATCACAAATTCATTTTATATCTGTTCCATTTTGTTGATTGTGAGCGTGTGTTAATATATGCAAACAGACTGTGTCTGACATTTATAATTCACTTTATTCTTTTTATAGTTTGTTGTGTGTGCTTTATGTATACAGTGTACAACTATCAAATTTCGAAATCACAGTGAATGAAGGAACACTATTGATTGTTTGATAAAGATTTGCTCATTGTTTGTAGGGGTTTTTTTGGAAGGTTTATTTGGTCTTTTTTTTTAAGGTTGTTTCGGGCATTTATTAGTGAGCTAAAGAGAAAAAAAAAAAATAAGAAGAAAATGTCCGATTTAAAGGCAATGGAATATCCAACATTGAAGGTGAGACATAATTTCGTTCGATAAACAAATACGTATCAAATTTTTGCTAGCATTTTCCATGCCATTGTGTGGTTATCGATAAATGATGGCCAAAAGTTTTACGACGTAAATTTCTCAACATCATATCACGATGTCAGTCTTTATGTTGAAAAAAAAAAAAAAAAAATTATTTATAATTCTAAATGGAAGTTTTGCGATCGATTTTTTTTTTCGTTCATCTATTTATGAATTTATGCATTTATTGCTGCACTCCAACACATCTAAATAATGATTGCTTCGTTAAAAATGAATAAAACGGAATTATATTTTTCATTTGCTCCCAACCGATAATTCCAAGTAATTTATTTCATTGGAATCTAATTTGAATATACCGAATTTGCGATGACGAATGAGGAAATTTTTTTTTTAACTAGTGTTGAATTCAGTATATCGATTTCAATTCCAATGAAGGCTAAACAAAGGAAAATGAAGTGTGATGAAAAATTGGCCTTGAAACGCATGTCATTAAAAGTCTAATGCTGTTTGTCGATTGTTGTCATTTTTTTTTCTTTTTTTTTTGTCTCTTCTTTCTAATTCGCTTTGCATTTCAATTTATAATTTGTGTGTTTATTCATTGATGGACTATGTGATTAAAATTATTTCAATTTTCGTTTTTTTCGTCGACCAGGTGCCCTATGAAATTTTGAATAAAAAATTTCGAATCGCCCAAAAGACACTCGATCGTGAATTGAGCCAAATCCAAAATGTATCATCCGAATTGGAACGTGGCCTCGAATCAAAATCAGCTGGTGAAATTAGCCGTTTGCTGGGTGGTGTTGTTGATAAGCTTCAAGTTCTGAAGCGTAAAGCAGATGAAAGCATTTCCGATGAATTATCAGCGGTGCAGGCGTGTAAACGTCGTTTGGATCATGTACGTCAATCGATAACACAAAATATACCACGTGAATTACAAGTTGCATACATAAATGAATGGAAACAAACGCGATTAGATCGTATGATTGTTGAGCATTTTCTTCGTTTGGGATATTATGAAACAGCTGAACGTTTGGCCATACGACGGGGCATTAAAGATTTAACAAATTTGGAAATATTTCAAACGACACGAGAAGTTGAAGAGGATTTACGGCAACATAATACAGCCAAATGCATAATCTGGTGCAATGACAATAAATCAAAGCTCAGAAAAATCACATCAAATATTGAATTTCAGCTACGTGTCCAGGAATTTGTTGAATTAATACGGAACGATGATCGTTTGGGTGCTGTTAAACATGCTCGCAAATATTTTCCAGCATTCGAAAATGATCAATTGAAGGAAATTCGACAATGTATGGCATTGTTGGCGTTTCAAACAAACACAGGTGACATTTTCAAGCGTTTTATTTTGTTTTTTGTTCAGACTTTTTTTTTTAATCGAAAATTTCCATTATTTTTTTGTTTTTTTTTTAATTCGTTTCCAATAGACGTTGAACCATATAAGTCACTGTTTGATGTGGCTCGTTGGGATGATTTAGTCATTAATTTTAGAATGGAAAATTATCGTCTATTTCAACTGTCATCACAGTCGGTACTAAGTGTAGTTGTTCAAGCTGGTTTATCTGCATTGAAAACACCTCAATGCTATTCGATAAATAATAAAAATGAAAATTGTCCGGTTTGTCAGCCAAATTTGAATCGAATTGCCGAAAATTTGCCATTTTCACATTGTGCACAAAGCAGACTCATTTGCAGGTAAATTTGAGATTGTTTTTGTCTCGATTGCCCTTCTTACATCATTATCAAACTCAAAATAATTGAATACTATTTTGGTTATTATTGTAGAGTGACCGGTGCTCCATTGAACGAACACAATATCCCCATGATGCTTCCGAATGGACAAATATTTGGTCAAAAGGTAATAAAATTAATTTGCTATAGCAATCCGAAATAAAAACTTGAACTACTTGAACTTTCAGGCGCTGTCGCAAATATCGAAAGAGAATGGTGTCGTCGTTTGCCCAAAAACCAATGAACTATTCATTCAACCGAAAATTGAAAAAGTCTTTGTAATGTAATTGTATATCGTTAAATCATGGATAAATAAATTCAACATATTTGATGATGCAAAACAAAAAATTCATTTTACCTTTTTCGATCTACTTCAAAATTAACTACGCTAGATGGCAGCACACATATAAATCATTAAAAACATTTATTGTTAGAATGTTGTCGAATATGGCTCATTAGTTTAGTCAGACGACATTGATGAAGACAGTTTGTTTTTTGTTTGCAATTGAAAAAAATTATATAAATTAAATAAATATGAACGCTAACGAAATAATAATTGCTGAATTCGAATCGAAGAAAGAAGATGCAAAAAAAGCCGTCGATGCTTATTTCAATTTTGGTGAAGACGTAAAAGATTTTTTTAAAGAATATTTGGCTTCGCATACACAACTGACTGGACGCATAGAAAAGATAGAAAAAGATTTAGACGAACAAAAAAAAAATAAATGACGAACAAAAAAAAATAAATGACGAACAAATGAAAATAATTGACCAATTGAAACAAGAAATAATGGAACTGAGAAAACCAAAATGTAAATATTGTAATATCGAGGATGCTGCAGTTATTTTAGGTCACCGCAGATGTGCTGTTCTGAAGTAAGGATGTTTGCACGAAAACCAACGAACTAAATGTATGCATTCAACAAAAGATCAGAAAACTGAAAACAGAGAATTTTTTTTTCGCAAATTCTAGACCAGATCAAGAAAAAAAACTAGGCTAGATGGCACCACATATAGTAGTTAAGTTATTAAAAATCAAGCATGGCATCTTTATCGTTTCAAATTTGACAATATGACTAAAAGTAGTTAGTCGAAGACATTGATCGAGGATAGATATCGTTGTCAAGTTTGATAGTTTTTCCCAAAAAAAATCAAATCCATCGATAAATATTTCAATTGTGGTGAAGATGTCAAGGATTTCTTTAAAGAATGTTTGGCTTTGCATACACAACTGAACGGACGCATAGAACGGATAGAAAACAGACTAAGATGAACAAAAACGGTTGAATGAGGAAACAGATGAAAGAATCAAACAATTGGATCAACAATTAAAGGAGTTGGAAAAATCAAAATGTTCGTATTGTCAGATAGAAGATGGTTCAGTTGTTTTAAATAAAAAAATTTATAAAAAAGTAATAGTTATTAATTTTATTTATAAGATAATTAAGCAATCAAATTTCCATCCACAATAGAATTCGCGAACTAGGCGAAAATTTAACGCCTGATTCGCTAGTTGATATGCTCTTTTCGAGATGTTCATGAAACCCTTGTAAACATCGAATGCTTAAAAAGCAATGAATCGAAAATGTGATCGATAATTGACAAATGAAATGTTGATATATTGAAGAATCAATGATAATTCAATTTGTTCGCTCTAAATTGACGCAGAAGTATTTGGGAATTTTTTTTTTCTATTGAATTCATAGCAAATATAGAAAGAGACTCAATTTGGATTTATAATAAACTTTAATGATGCAATGAAAAATTGTTATTTTAACAAATACGTTTAACAAATGGGCACATATGTTACCATGATACATTTGCCACAATGTATGGAAATACAACGGATGATAATATACCGAGGAATATGCCGGTGATAAGCATTGCAGCAGCAAACATACCGGCTGTTGATGCATATTGTGGAGCAACCGTTTGTGGTGCATACATCATTCCCAATGAACTGTTGGCCAAACAATAATGATGAGCAAAAAAAAAAAAAAAAAGCGATTAATTAATTTTCGTGTTTTCAATTGAATTGTTGAAATTTTCGATTTTGGAAATTTGAAATACCTGAAGTAACCGGATGTATAGCCCATAGTTATACCAATGGCCCAATAAACCCAATCATTTGTAATATAAATGGGTAGCACGCGTACAGTATCTTTTGGCATATAGTTACAAAATACAAATAATGGGATGAAGACAACACGCAGCAATACTGGCCATACGAGAAACTCTTTTTTCGGCTGAAATGAAAATACAAACATCGAATCGAACAAACATTGAAACACCGACTTTGCGAATCTTTGAACGGTGATGAAATGAATTGAATTTACCCATTGAACCCAAGACGTTGTGAGACTTCCAAGCATTGCACACGTATTAAATGTAAGGAAACAAAGAACCGATGTATACAGATTCTTTGGTATGATGAAATTTTCATCCGACATCTTAATGTCTGTCAAAATGCATGAAATCATTGAGAAATTAAATAAAAATAATAAAACGAACAAAAAATGTTGTTAAAATACCTGATTGAACCGCTGGAAACAGTGCTAACGTAATAAAAAAAACGAAGAAAATATTGAATAGTTGTGGAAATGCTTGTTTGAAGATTTGCCAATATGGTGGTCGACTATTTGCCGATGCTCCCATTTTGATAGCTTTTTCCGTTTCTTTTTCATGCATCAATTCATGATATCTATAAAATCGCTGGAAAATGTGAAGAAAAAAAAACACAACAATTCATTAATGAATAAAATAATTTTCAATCACAAACATTTTGGGCAACATACATTCAAAGGTAATGCAAAATATGTGTCAAAACAGGCCAATAAAACAAACATCGCTCCAATGAAATAATAAATGGCGGCCGTTCTGAACGATGATGAGAATGTGGAAGACAAAATTGAAATGATCGATGTAAATGTGCCGCTGATATTTGAGCCAAGCACAACAGCACCGGTATATTTAAATGGAAGCTTTGCTGCCATACCGTATACAGAGTTTTGATAAATTCCACCCGCAGCTAAAATGAAAAAAAAAATTAACATATATGTTTAGAATGTCGTGTAGGGCTTACTGTTCAAAATCACAACGGATGTCATAGTGATCCAAAAGAAAGGTCCTGGCCATTCAATTGTATCAATCATAGCCAATGCTACCGTAAAAATGAATACAAGAACTTCGACGATGATGCTCCAAACAATTCGTGGCGTAAGACTTCCGCTGCATATTCCAAATAAAAGTAACCAATTCATTCGTGATCAACGATCAGAAAATCGAGTAAAAATTTAATCACATTAACCTTTGTCTTACCCAAGATTCAAAAATATATTCAACCAATTGAAGATGACGTTCGGTATTTGGGCAGCCAGTCCGAGATAAGGCATAAAATTCTTACCATATTCCGTTGTGACATTTGTGTAATTTTGATGCAACTTATATTCGACGAAATACTAAAAATGCAATGAAAAATAATGAAGAATTGAAAAGAAAAAAGAAAAAGGAAATTTGGCAAAAAAAAGCACTTACATCTTTTGCATTGATAAACATATTCCATGGCATCAATGTACCCACTCCATGTAACAACAATATGAAATAAATTATGTTCAGTCTGTCGTACGGTGGATTTATTTCCAATTTGGCCCGTTCCATTGTCATGCCTATTTTTGAAAATGAAAATTTTCAATTATTTTTCAGCCAATTTTTCAATTTATTTCATCTTATTTTCAATTTTCAGGCATTAAATCGAATGAAACGAAAATGCAATGCACACCTCTGAAGTTGAGCTCATCGTTTGGTAAATTGTTAGCCTCCCAAGCCGGAGTGAGCCTAACTGGTTTTGCTATAAATGGTGATTTTTCAATCTCACCATTGTTGCCATCTGAAAACACAGAGAGAGAGAGAGATAGAACGAGAAGCAAAGAATATAGTATATCAATTCATCCGTATAGATACTGAATACTTTCTACTGGGGTAAAAAGAAAATGTAGAAAAAGAAATACAATGAAGAGCATACATCGATTCTCTTTTGGTGTATTTAGGCGCGAAACAGCCTATAACAATCATAACGAACATCAACAAAAGAAATAAAATAGAATAGCATCGTAACGCATATGCATCACTAACATATACACCACTAACGCAAATTGCTGAACTGCGGGTCCTTTCCGACTCAATCTATTACACTGTTTCATGCTAATATCTTGTAGGAAAGCGAAGTTATGGATGACTGGAATTCAAACTTTATACATGTTCTTATCTTCATTTTCTGTATTTTCTTGTTTTTTTTTTTTTTTTTTTTGGTTTGGCCCATTTTTACATGCTCTTTCTTACTCAATGTGATGTGCCATTGGTTCAAAGAATCAATGATAATAATAGACAACAAAATCAGTTTCCTAAATGTGACGAACCAATTGGCCTTTGGCAAAAGTGATACTACAATATTTTGGTTATGGAATGCTTTTCTGTTTTGATTCATGTTAAATTCAAAGAGAACAGAAAGTGAATGGTGCATTAAGTGCCTCCGGATATAATAGGAGATCACATCTTTTCGAAGCCAATGGAACCAAACGAAAAATGTTTGAAACCGAGTTTTTAATAGTCATCGATATATTGATGAGTGATGACAATAACTACGAAACTGCCTGGCTAATACTGGGGAACTTACTTGACATGACTTTGGTTACTGGGCCATTTTTGCCACCGGCTAATAAAATCTCCTCTTCGTGTGATCTCATTTTGTTACTAATTTTTTTTTTTAATTTGAAATATAAAATACTTTTCACCACACTTCACAATACAATGGAATAGTTTCGATAACTATTCACAATAGGAAAATCATCTTAGTCGACATAAATTATAAAATGTAGAAATCTGGAAAAAAAAAGAGAAGAAAAAAATGCTCAAATTTACAATACAAAATTGATATGAAATCGATAAAAATATTGCAACTAGCTGTGAAACTATGCTTTAGTTTCATTATGATTTTAAAATGAAAAAAAAAGAAGAAAAAAACGGCTATCATCGGCACGCTCGTGATCGATGGGTTCGATACTGAATTATAATAATTATACCATACACCACCATTCATATTGCATATGATTTTTCGCTGTTCATTCCCCAAAATATAATTCCCAAAATGGAAATTTTTATTAATAGCGATAAATTGATTGAAAACGATCAACGCTGTATGCGTTTTGACTTTTTATTAACGACAAATTGAATTTTGTCAGCTTACACACAAAATGCACAAATCATTAAATAAGCGCCAAATTTCATAAACAGCAAATCGAACGTCCATTTCAACTAGTTTTAAAATCAAATCAAACCCAAATAAAACAAAACCGAACATAAATAAACAATTGCCGTGAATTTATGGCGTGGTTGAACGCCATCCACAAAATAAACGTATAATAACAAGAACAAATACACAATTTGCTTGCATAAGCTACTTTTGATATGTTTTATTGAGTCGATAATTCGACATGTTGCAATGCAAACAATGAATGAAAGTGGACACCATGATTGCAATAGTATTTGTTATTTTCTTCGATTTTGGGCCGTTTCCAAAGGCAATTGCCGAACAAAAGGAATCGTCTGATCTGAAATATGCAGGCCACAATAAATATTGAATTCAATTCGAGATCACAAAAGAATTTATATGTGTGCGCGCGCGCGCCCGTTTCTAGATATGTCTGGTACCTAATTAACCTTTTTATCTGGGCCCATTTGCCCACTTGTTCATTGAAAATTGATTGAATACGGCAATTCAATGATCACAGCCATTCTTCATTCAAACGAATTATTATTTTCGAAATTATTGATATTGATTGAGAGATTTTATTTGAGAAATTGATCAAATCAATGGGACACCATGGTGGCGATTTATTTCTCAAAAAAAAAAGCCAAAATTTTGAACGAATGTGTAATATATATGCAAATGAGACGATCTCAATAGGCCATCAAATTTCCATAATACACATGTGTTACAAAGCCGGCTGCCTATTCATTGTCATTTGATACAATCAAATTCCAATTTTATCATGAACAGAGCGCCTTCGGCTTTTGGGCGTTAAATGATTTAGCTTCTGTTTTGGAATAAATTTTAACCGGTTCTATTTTAAAAGCGTTTAGCTTTTAGAATTATTTATTTAGACCCTGTCGATTTTTCATCGAGCAAATGAAATATTGACGATTCCTTTTGAATGTTTTGCATTTTTAAATGTATGCATGTGAACTTTCATTAAAATCAATTTCTAATCTAATTTTGATTTCCTTGGGTTCCCAAAAAAATATTTGAATTTTGGATGTTGATGTTGAACAACTTGGCATGATTATCATCATGTAGTAGTTCATCTCTTCATCACAACAAATTTTATTATCATTTGAACGTCCTCAATTCGAGTGTTTTTGATCGTGCTAATCGTTTCATAGATAATTATAATCAAATAAGCTGTCGGTTTCTATTTCGTTTGAAATAAATTGCTACATGATATCAACTTATTAACTGAAAATATAAGCTGAGTGACAAACATTGATGAACGAACACAATTCATATTTCCAAAACCGAAGACAAAACATATCATTATTATATTGCACTGACAGAGAAAATAATGTGTGAAACGGAGCAAAGCAGTTAATCGTATTCTATATCAAACATTGAATGAATATGTTTCAATGAATGCGGCTCAATTTCTTATAGAGATTAAACAAAAAAAAAAAAATAGTATAGCGTGTATGTTTTTGATGTTGCTTTGATACACCCATTAATTGAGCTTCACATATCAATTTAAGGCAAAATCACTTAAATCGCAATTTCAATTCAATTCAAATTTCAAATGAATAAAACGCGTAAACAGTGAGAATGTCTAATCAAAACTGTGTGTTTCGCATACTAGCTATCGAAGAAAAAAATGACTTCAATGAAATATGATGAATCGGTGTGAAAGAAATTTCTCATTTCGGATCCACGTGTGTATTTTATGTCGTTGACAAAATTGCACGTAGATTTATTGAATTTCACTGAAAATGTTTCAAATTTATCAAATAAATCACAACGCACATGTTTTCTATGTTTTTTTTTTCGATTTGCTTTTTGTATTTATCCATTGAACATAGAACAAATATAACCATAGAGATACACATGGCCATTCGAATAAATAGAATCGATCCGAAATAAATTTTAGTAAATTTCAATCAATTCATTGCTGTATAGCGTGTATGTTTTTGATGTTGCTTTGATACACCCATTAATTGAGCTTCACATATCAATTTAAGGCAAAATCACTTAAATCGCAATTTCAATTCAATTCAAATTTCAAATGAATAAAACGCGTAAACAGTGAGAATGTCTAATCAAAACTGTGTGTTTCGCATACTAGCTATCGAAGAAAAAAAATGACTTCAATGAAATATGATGAATCGGTGTGAAAGAAATTTCTCATTTCGGATCCACGTGTGTATTTTATGTCGTTGACAAAATTGCACGTAGATTTATTGAATTTCACTGAAAATGTTTCAAATTTATCAAATAAATCACAACGCACATGTTTTCTATGTTTTTTTTTTCGATTTGCTTTTTGTATTTATCCATTGAACATAGAACAAATATAACCATAGAGATACACATGGCCATTCGAATAAATAGAATCGATCCGAAATAAATTTTAGTAAATTTCAATCAATTCATTGCTATTCGTTCTCGCTCGGGAGGGAAAATTGATTGAGCCTCTTGAGCCGAAAATTCGATTCAATTATTTTTGTGTATTTGTTTCATTCCATCGAATCGCTAGTAAAATTTTAAGTATTTCTTCAATACATATTATGAATGGGCTATATTTAGACGGGTGTTTAACTGAAAACGTGCGTGCATTGACAAAATGGTAAAATGTGTTGATTCGGCACATTTTCATCAATTTTCAACAGAATCAACGACAACCATCCAATGAGAATGCGAACAAAACGCTTAACGCAATTTTTCATTGGAATGCATGGAATTCAATTGAATTTCTTTCATTGAAATGAAAAACCAAAAAAAAAAAAACTAAATGCATTTTTAACGACAATCTAATGTTGATTATTCGCAATATTTTGGTTCATGTCGTTCATGTTTTCGGTTTCACGATATTCCGCCTGTTTTCTTCGGTCTCGACGATGCAGATGAAACGTGATGATTACAATAATGAAAATCACACATCATACACATTCATTGCAATAAACTTTGCATCTTAACTGAATTATTTTGTGTGCTCACAACTCTGCAAGCACTGTCATCTCTGTCATTTCAATTTCAAGACCTTTACCAGATTGAAAAAGGTTTTCTTTTCCGGATATTTCTTTCATTAATCGATTTATAATTTAAATTATGTTTTTGTTTTTGTTTTCGTTTTTGTTTTTACACTAAATAACATACGAAATCCTAAAATTTTCAATGCACTAATTTTATCCAACAGCAAAATAACTGATAAAAATGACTTGCAAGCAAAAGATATGATGTCGGTGCTGTTTTTGTTATTTTTCATTCACTACAGCCACTGTATCCAATCAAAACAATAAAAATTTCAATTCGTCAGCGACACCAACAAATACCTTAAAGATGAATGAATAAAAAAAAAGAAGAAGAAGAAGAAGAAGACGACGACGACGACGAAATTGACAACGACGACCTATGCGATAAGCTTCACTTCACAACTGAATTAAATGTAGATATACATTACAATGGATTCCCGTCTTCTCGTCGGCATGGCCAATTCATTAGATGCTTTCCTTCTTCAGCAATGAATGCGTTTCAATGTTAGAGTTCATGCGTAGCTGGGTATGTGAGTGTATATGTTTTATTTTGTTTCTCTATTTGACATTTATTGCATTGGCTCGCATTGGCTCTATCAATTCAAAATAAAATAAAAAAAAAAAAATAAAACAAAAAATTAAGCGTTACATTTTGATTGCAAATGACAAATTCAATGTTTTTACATCATTCAAATTTAGATTTCAAACCAAATCACAGTTGTGAATTTATTATTTCAATATTGAAATTAATTTGCTCGAATAACGAAATTTTTCGGAATCGAAAATCTCCAAAATGACACGATGCAAATGTATGGGTGTTGACACACACACAAACACCAACACATCAATGTCACTGACACTGAAACATAATGTGACAGTTTTTGTAGAATTTGCTTTTGTCTGTGATGTTGGTTGCCCTGCGTATATATTGTTTGATGTTATTTAGAAAATAAATTTCATGTTGCGCTCACAATTTTGCTGAAATTTAATAAACTCATAATTGAATTGGCATTAACGAAAAATGAAATTAAGTCGGAATAAACGTGTTGAAGAGATTCAAGAACATTTTAAAACTCATAATAAATGTAAAGAACAAAAAGCACACACGGCCAAAGTGAGTTGATCCAAAATTTAGGTTATGAATTTGAGTTTTTTTGTTTTTTTTGTTTTTGATGAAATTGCCGGAATGATTAAATTTCATTTTATTTTGTTGAAAGGTTCATTCGGTGGGCTGGAATTGTGATGGACGGCGTTTAGCTTCCGGATCATTTGACAAATCGGTTGCGATATTTTTGTTGGACCGTGATCGTTTGGTAAAGTATATTATTGATAGCGTCATTGGCATAGCCGCCAAAAACAATATACAAATTTATTTTCATGATTTCAAATTAATTCTGTTCATTTTCAAATCAAAGGCAAAAGACAGTACATACAAAGGTCATACGGGATCAGTAGATCAATTGTGCTGGCATGCAACGCAACCCGATTTATTGAGCACGGCCAGCGGTGATAAGACTGTACGTATATGGGATGTTCGAGCCGGTAAATGTTCAACGACAATCAATACAAAAGGTGAAAATATAAATATAACATGGTCACCGGATGGTCATACGATTGCCGTA